>OVAN01010740.1:0-15416 GCA_900406275.1 Anastatica hierochuntica | reverse complement strand
TAAAGTACTTAAGAGATTTGGCATGCAGGATTGCAAACCAGGTGATACCCCCGTAGCTAAGATAGACAAATTTTGTCCCAGTCAATGCCCTAAAGGAAATGTGGAAATTCAGGAGATGCAGAAGATCCCTTATGCATCGGCAGTAGGGAGTCTAATGTATGCTCAAGTTTGTACGCATCCGTATATTGCATACGTAGTTGGAGTTTTGGGCAGGTACTTAAGCAATCCAGGCATGGACCATTGGAAAGCAGCTAAAAGGGTCCTGAGGTACTTCCAGAGAACAAAAGACTATATGCTCAAATATCAGAGATCATATATTTGGAGATCATTGGGTATTCTGATTCTGATTTTGCTGGATGCCAAGATAGTAGAAAGTATACATTGGGATATGTCTTTTTGTTGGCTTGTGGAGCTATTTCCTGGCGTAGTGCAAAACAATCACTCGTAGCTTCCTCCACCATGGAAGCAGAATTGATAGCAATTTATAAGGCATCCAAACAGGGAATTTGGCTGAAAAACTTTGTCACAGGGCTGCGAATTCTGGAAGGAATTAAAAGACCACTAAAGTTATATTGTGACAATAAAGCAGCTATTTTGTATTCCAACAACAACAGGAGTTCGGTAAAGTCTAAACATGTAGACATTAGATACTGAGTCGTAAAGGAAAGGGTACAAAGTGGAGAAATTTCCGTAGAACACTTGGGGACAAACTCTATGTTAGCAGATCCTCTTACAAAAGGTATTGTGCCTAAGGTCTTTCATTAGCATATTGCTCGAATGGGCATTTCAGTGTTTGAAGATTATTCAGTTTAGATGGATTTGTCATTTGGTTTTGTTATATGTATGTTTTGGTTGTGTTATGCACTTTTTTCTGATCAGAAATAAAGTTTTAATAAAGTTTCAGTTTACACTTTTTACAATAAAGTCAAAGGATCTCACTAAAGTAGGACCAGTTGAAAATTGACATGTACTGACCACCTTTCACGTGATTTTCATGCCACATTTTTCATAATTGATCTATGTCATTTGGTTGTACTGATTTCAGTGATCATGGAAGGTTTAGTTATGAGTAGTATAACAAAAGCCGCCATGATCCTATGTTGTTACAGTCAATGGACGAGATTGTTTTATGCTCTCAGAATTAATGGCATATTTGAGCTCATAAAGTCTACAATATTTTCAGGCACTTATATGACCTAGTGGAAGATTGTCAGAACCATTAGGTGGGGTCAAATATGTTAAGGATTAAATGTGTTAGGACCATTAATTAATTAACCTATTTTGTAGTGGTCACTTTGTGATAAAGAAAAGGTTATGGGCATAAGTGTTATGAAATATTAATGTGTGGATACTTTTGAAAATTTCTAGTTTGATGAGGGGCCGAACTAGAAATTGGTTCTCTATAAATAGAGGGTTATGGTCCCCAAAGCAACTCTAACCGAAAATACAGAAAATCTCAGCATCCCCATCACTAGAGACCTAAAGTCATTTAGGGTTTGCTTTGGAAGATTCATTCCCTAATTCATTCAGATTCCTAAACATGGATTCATCAGGTACGCTTCCGCTTTAGTTTTTATTAATTAGAAACTGATATGGATCATGATTTATAGATTGAATAAATCTAATAGTAATGGCAATGAAACTCTTCTTGGCTTTGAATTTCCTGAACAAATATGTTTCCTCATATGATTTCTGACTATCTAACCAAACCTCGTACCGTTTCTATGTTCTTAAAAAGTGCTCTCAAAATTACATTTTTAGTCATCCCGCCAATGGAGGTTCCCACTGTGAGCTCTGATTTCTGCGCATCGTTTGCTCTACTATCTCTACATCATAAACCGTTATCCATTCTTCAACATTATTATAAGGTCTCTTTGCCTCTCCGAAGGTTGTACTAACCGCTTGTTGAACATGTATTCACTATGAAACTTCCAGAGAATCTACCATATCCATATATAAGATGATAAAACGTTGATGCATTGGTGTATTTTCATTCTCAGCTAACTCAATTATCTTCAACACATTATCTTTCAAAGTATGAGATGGGCACAACATTTTAGGGACATTTGTACGCCTCCAAACAGCTTGAGCATAAGGGCATAAAAATATTGTATGATTATGGTTTCCTCCGTACATCTCCGAAAAGTGACTCGATTATCACATGTCTAGTGACTAGGGTCAACCTTTTATTAAGGCACATGAAACATTAGCTTCATGCTATATTTTATATATAAAAGTTTAGGCCACATCACTAGGCGTTACGAGTAACTCAAGTGGGTAATTATTAGAGGTGTTGGCCTTGTTTTGTCAGGTTCTAATCTCATTCCGCTCGTCGACAAAAAAAAAATCTCATTCCGCTCATTATAATATTTTTTGTAAGTGGATTTCCATATACTCCAAATAAAGGAGGCAACTTCAGAGTCATTTGTTGGATGAGTTTTCTTTACTTTCCTTTTAATATTGATACTAAAATTAGAAATAAAATAAATCTTTTAAATTAGTTTCCAAAAATATCACTAAATAGGTTTCTATTCAAAAAGTATCACCATTTTCTTTTTTCAAAATACCATTAAAATGAAATTTTGAAAAATACCACAAAACTAAATATAAACTTAAAACCATCAAAATTAAACCTTAAACCCTGAAAAATAAACTCTAAAACTCTAAAACTAAACCATAAAAAACTCAAATCTAAAAATTTAATTTTTATAACCTTAAAAGTTATTTTTAGTGTTTCAGATAATTTAGAAAAAACTTATAAAATAGTATATAACTGTATATTTAAAAAATTGTGGAAGATAATTGTGTGTAAAACATTTTTAATGGCATTTGAAGATTTCTCAAAATTTTAAATTTTTATCACCTTTTTAATGAAAGACATTGCTTTAGAAATGCTTTAAAACCTCTTATAACCAACAGACTGGCTTGCTAGTGACTAATATATCTGAAATTGAGAGTACTTGTGATAGTATGCGCCAAATAAAGTGTTAAATTTTTGGGGCCACATTAATCTTTGAGTAATTATAAGATATAACCAAAGTTCTACCTTGTTACACAAAGAGTGAAGACCAATTTGCTGATGTCTTCACTAAACCAAAAGTCAAAAGGTTTGCAAACATATAGTTGACAAACTTGGACTTGTGGATCTTTCTCTTCCATGATCAAATGTCCCCTAACTCATTGGCAACATACCCTTTTCCCCTCAATGTGGTTTTGTCCCTTGTGGTTTTCCACATGGAGGTCTTTAATGAGGTGGTGCTAATGAGTTCTCTTCCAAGCTTAGCCTTTAGGTGATTCCAAAGCCTAAACTTGAGTTGAGTATTGATCGAATGGAGTAATTATTGAGAATGAAGCGATCTAGTTCTACCAAGTTTTACCTTGTTCTCCATTCTGGAAAATATGAAGTATTGTGAAGTTCGGCTGAAGCAAGTCGGACCAAGTTCTTCTAGGTTTTCTCCGTTTGAAAAATAAAAGGAATAAAGAGGAGATGTTGCCAGCTCATGGGGGACTATTTTAGTACAAAGCCAAGCTGTACATCTCCTTCTTATCTCTACATGACCGTTGGCTACTAAGGATGGTAGCTTATGATTAGCTAAATCATTTGTATTCCTCATTTGGCATCATTTCTAGTCTAGGTTCATTTATTCTCTTTTTTCCTATCCATTTTATATCAAGTCTATAAAAGGACTCTATGATATCATGAATAAAATATTGTTTCCTCTTATTCTCTTCTCTTTACTCTCTCACGATGTTTTTCAATCCTTTTTAAATCTCTTTACTAAATCTATTCATTTTTATTCTAGTTCTTATCTCTCATTCTTATCTTATTACACTTTAAAATCTTTCATGATATCAGAGCATTTCGGTTTTAATCTTCAAAGATCTTAACTTTTCTCTTTGGTTTTTGTTCAAAGATCTCACCTTACTTCAAGTTTGAGCATCAAATATCTCATATTTTTTCATGATTTAAGTTGTATCAATGGAAGACATTTTTCAAAAACGTTTCTGGTCTCAAATCCACGGTTATTGCCCTGAAATTGAAAGGATCCAACTACACTTTTTGGTCAAGAACCATCAAGACATTAATTTGTGGAAAAGGACTTTGGAAACACATCTTGAAGAAGAGGTGTGAGGACGAAGAAGAAGACTCAAATCAGAGCACAAAGGATGAAGCTACTAAGAAAGAAGATGCCAAGTGGTTCCAAGAAGATCAACTAGTTCTTGAATTTCTTCAAAACTCTTTGGACCCTTCTATTCTAGGAGCATACTCATATTGTGAGGCCACTAAATCTTTGTGGGATACTCTCAAAAGAGCATATGGAGACGTATCAAATATCAGTCGTGTTTATGAAGTCACGAAAGCCATTAGTAAGCTAAATTAAGAGGGTTTTGACTTCACAAGGTATGTTGGCAAGTTCCAATCTCTATGGAGTGAAATTGATTCTTTACGGCCAAGTTCTATGAATCCTAAAATAATCAATGAAATACGTGAGCAAGGAAAGAAATTTGGATTGTTTCTCAACCTCAACTTAACATATAATGATGTGATCAAGTCAATCATAAGAGAAACTAAACTTTTGAGCTTTGAAGAGGTGTGTTCTAGAGTTCAAACGGAAGAAGGCTCTATGGGATTATTTGGGGGGAAAGAAGGAACTTGCCACAACCAACAAGGAAGTGTTTAAACAAGAGGATGGAAGGGCTGTAATGTGTGGGCATTGCCATAAGAAGGGTTACATTAAGGACAAGTGTTGGATTCTTTATCCTCAATTGAAACTAACCAATTTCGAGGAATCAAAGGCTAATATTGCATAAGGAATGGAGCAAGCTGAGTCCTCCAATCAAGGAAATGAGGTAGCTTTGCACTCATCAATAGAGTATGTCAAGAAAAATGACTTGGAGGATCTCATCAAGGCTTATGCCTCCAAGCTCAGTATCTCTTTATTAACCTCACTTGTTCTTGCAAAATCAGATCATAAACTTGTTGTAGATTTACGAGCCTCACATCACATGATTAGAAGAGCTAGGTTGCTAGAGAATATAGAACCATGCATAGGAAAAGTTACAATTGCGGATGACAAAGGAATTCCAATTGACGGAACCGACAAGTTGAACCTATATAACAAGAAAAATGAGGCGCTTTATATTCTTAAATTCAATTGAAACTTAGTATCAGTTAAAAGGGATACTAATGATCCTAAATGAAATATTATCTTTAATCCTAATGATGCTAAGTTTTAGGATATTGAGAATGAGAAAGTGTTTGGAAAATGAGGAACCGAAGATGAACTATACAACCTTGATGATGCATCTCCAAGCCAATCTGATTCTATAGCCTTGAAGTTTTGTTTTTCATCAAATAAAAGTGTATTATGGCATACTATATTAGGCAATCCACACTTTCATGCTCTTAGTTTAATGTTGCCTAATTTTTATTTTGATCAATCTACTTGTGAGACATGTATCCTTGACAAACATTGTAGAGTTGTGTTTCCAAAATCTAATTTCATTTATGAGAATTGCTTTGATTTAGTTCATTCGGATGTTTGGACCTCTCCTTGCATGCCTAGAGATAGAAACAAGTACTTGGTGACATTCATAGATGAAAAGTCTAAGTATACATGGATTACTTTGCTTTCATCTAAAGATAGAGTATATGAGGCTTTCGTTAACTTTCATAACTATGTTACTAATCATATTCATGTTCTTAAAATAAAAGTTGACATACCAGCACTCAATTCGATCTATTTCTTGATCTCCCCGTGAATTGTATGTTTATAAAAATAGGGACATGATTTTCTCAATTCCAATCGACTAGGGGTGTTATGCCGATTCTTTTGAGTAATATATCTGGAAGTTCAAATGCTAAGATTGAAGTGTTTAGATCAGATAATTGAGGAGAATACACAAGCCAAAGATTCAAGGATCATCTAAAGAAGTATGGAATATTACACCAAACTAGTTGCCCATATACACCTCAACAAAATGAAGTAGCCAAAAGGAAGAACCTAGACTTAGTAGAAGTAGCTAGAGCTATGATGTTTCATACGAATGTCCCTAGAAGGTTTTGGGGAGATGCGGTTCTAGATTCATGCTATCTCATCAATCGGATTCCAACAAGGGTCTTACAAGACTCTTCTCCATTTGAGGTATTAAACCAAACCAAACCTTTGATTGATCACTTACGGGTAATTGGATGTATTTTTTGTGTATGTTTGAGGAGAACAGATAAATAAATTGGAGGCTAAGAGCACTAGATGCATGTTTCTTGAGTATTCAACAACACAAAAGGGATATAAGTGTTATGATCCTTCCACCAACAAGACTTTTATGTCTAGGGATGTAAAGTTTATGGAGGATAAAGGATAATACAACAAGAATGAAAGAGAGGGTCTAGAAGATATAATTAGATCACCCTCGGATTTGGCCACTAGTTTGAGGTTTCTCTTGAACCATTTGGGTAATGACAAACCCAACGAATCAAGACAAGAGGATACTCCATCAAGTCAAGATGACAATGGAGATATTCAAGAAGAAGAAAGTGGTAGCAACTCAAAAACCAGCTTAAGCTCAAGAGGAAGAGTCACTTCTAGATCAAAGTTAAGAAGGCTTAGTTATGGGTCAAGAAGGACATATCCAAGAAGAGGTAGAGCATACAGTTGAAGAAGAGGAAGTTGTACCGGTTTAGCCATTAAGGAGAAGTACTAGACTCAAGGAGAAGAACACGAGAGTCTACTACAACAATCAAGCGGTTTCTCATCCCATTCAAAAAGTCAGTACCATTGACCTTTTGCCTACAGTTCATCAAACATTTCTTGTGAAGATTGAAGAAAATCATATTCCTAAGAGCTATGAAGAAGCTACAGACAAGAAGGTTTGGGTAGAAGTTTTTGGGGACAAAAGGGGAGCAATGGAAAGGAATCATACTTGGGATGTTGAGAATTTTCCCAAAGGAAAGAGAGCTGTTACTTCTAGATGGGTGTTTACCATTAAATACAAGACCAATGGGGACATAGAGAGGTACAAAGCTCGTTTAGTTACAAGGGGATTCTCACAAACGTATGGGGAAGACTACAAGGAGACATGTGCTCTCGTGGCTAAGCTCAACACCATGAGAGTTTTGCTCTCTCTGGCCACCAATTTATCATGGGACTTGTGGCAAATGGATGTGAAAATGCATTCCTTCAAGAAGAACTCAAGAAAGAAGTACACATGGTTTCACCTCCCGATCTTGAAGATCTTTATAAACCCGATCAAGCCCTTAGATTAAATAAGGCTATCTATGGTTTAAAACAGTCACCAAGGGCTTGGTATCACAAGTTGAGCTCAACTTGTATTGATAATAGATTCAAGAGATCTCATTCGGATCATACTCTCTTTATACTCCAAAGCTCTAAAGGACCAGTAGTAATCTTAGTCTATGTTGATGATCTAATCATAGGTGGAGATGATAAGGAGGGTATTCAAACTGAAAAAGACTCTTACAAAAGGCTTTTGATATCAAGGATCTTGGAGAATTGTAATACTTCCTTGGGCTTGAAATCTATAGATCTGTGAAGGGTTTGTTTATATCTCAACGGAAGTATGCTCTTGATCTCTTTGAAAATACATGGGAACTTGGTTCTAAACCAGCAAAAACACCATTTGAAGATGGTTACAAGGTCAATAGAAAGGGGGAGAAAAGTGATAAAAAATTCAAAGATGTTGGGCAATATAGAAGGCTTGTTGGTAAGCTAATCTACCTCACATGTACTCGACCAAATTTATGTTTTGCTGTGAATCAAGTAAGCCAGCACATGAAGGAGCCTACGATTTACCATTGAAAAATGTTGGAAAGGATATTGAGGTATATAAAAGGGTCTATGGGTCAAGGCATTTGGATAGGAAAGAATGGAAACACAGAAATTGTGGGTTATTGCAACGCGGATTGGGCAGGAGATATGACTGATAGGAAGTCTACTGTTGGTTTTTGTACATTCATTGGTGGAAACTTGATCACTTGGAAGACAAAGAAGCAAAAGATAGTCTCATGCTGTAGTGCAGAAGCTGAATATAGAGAGCTATGAGAAAACGTAACAATGAATTAACTTTGCTCAAGACTTTTCTCAAGGACTTTGGAATAGAACAACCTCATCCTATCACTATGCATTGCGACAATCAAGCAGCAATTCATATAGCTACTAACTCTGTGTCCCATGAAGGACCAAACACATTGAGATAGATTGCCACAAGGTTCGGGAGAAGATTGAAGAAGGAGTTATTCTACCTTATTACAAAAAGAGTGAAGACCAACTTGTTGATGTCTTCACTAAGGCCACAAATCAAAAGGTTCACAAACATATAATTGACAAACTTGGACTTGTAGATCTTTCTCTTCCATGATCAAATATCTCCTAACTCATTGGAAACATACTCTTTTTCCCTCAATATGATTTTGTCTCATGTGGTTTTCCATATTGAGGTTTTTAATGAGGTGGTGCTAATGAGCTCTCTTTCAAGCTTAGCCTTTAGGATGATTTCAAAGCCTAAACTTGAGGGGAATATTGATCAAATGGAGTGATTATTGAGAATGGAGCGATACAGTTCTACCAAGTTTTACTTGGTTCTCTATTCTAGAAAATATTAAGTATTGTGAAGTTTGGCTAAAGCAGGCCAGACCAAGTTCTCCTAGGGTTTCTCCATTTGAAAAGTAAAAGGAATAAATAGGAGATGTTGCCAGCTCATGGAGGACCATTTTAGTACAAAGCCAAGATGTACATCTCCTTCTTATCTATACATGACTCTTGGCTACTAAGGATGGTGTCATATGATTGGCTAAATCATTTGTATTCCTCATTTAGCATCATTTCTAGTCTATGTTCATTTATTATTTTTGTTCCTATCCATTTTGTATCAAGTCTATAAAAGGACTCTATGATATCATAAATAAAAATACTTCCTCTTATTCTCCTCTCTTTACTCCTCAAGATGTTCTTCAATTCTTCTTAAATCTCTTTACTAAATCTATTCATTTCTATTCTAATTCTTCAATCTCTCATTTATTATACTATTTTTTTTTTGTCAGAAACGATGTGTTTTATTAAAGAACCGCTTCAAAATGAAGCAATAGCGACTGACAAAGCTCCCTTAGCTAATAAATTAGCTTTAGAGTTTAGAGAACGGGAAATAAAATGAAAGTCGATAAACGAAAAACAAGGAATAACTGCACGAATATCACAGAGGACTCCGAAGAGGTCACTGTGAGATTCCTTCGTGTGAAGGAGACGAATCAAAGTATGAGAATCAGAGAAAACATGAGTCTCCAAAAGACCTTGATATAGAACTTTTTGAATTGCTCCTAACAATGCCCACGCTTCCGCCTCAAGAGCGGAGCCAACATCATGTCGTGAATCTGAAAATTCACCCAAGTCAACATCCATAGCAGAACGGAACACAAACCCGATACCACAGGTAAGCCGTGAGCTATTCCATGCTACATCAACATAAATTCCAGCAGTTGCCCTTCTCGTTTCCAGAACAGAGCTTCTTCCACCATAGTTAGGTTTAGAAACTCGGCGAGCAAGCAACCATTCATGAGAGGCAGAGATAGCCTTCAACACAACATCATTCTCATTCAGGATCTCTTTACCAAATATCCATGCGGTGCGAGCCTTCCTGAGTGTCCAATAGAGCCAAGCTAATAAGCTAACATCATTCAAGCCCGTGGGAGGTAGGTTCACCGCCAATCTACAAGCTTGAAGCAATTCACGAAGCGAAGGCCATGATGAGAAGGAGGGGAGAGAAATTGGTGCTAATTCCCAAACTCTTTGAGCAAAGTAACAATGGACCAAGACGTGATCCTCTGTCTCATACTCACCACACCAAATAGCAATGACCATCGATCTCGACGCCACGTCTCTGCAATTGAACACCCACCGGTAAAGCTCCCGATAGCGACTTCTAGAGGAAGGATTTAACTTTTGGTAATATTTTGAGCCGCCAAACAGTCCCTAGCCAATCAAAATATGCATGAGCAGTAGGAGATGAGTTAATCAACAGATTATAAGCTGACTTAACCGAATAAAGTCCATTTGACTTAGGAAGCCACACAAGCTTATCCATACAAGGCACACTACTCAAGTAAATACGTCGAAGATCTCCCGCATATTGCGATATAAATTTATCAACCTCTTCCCAAAGCCACTGGCGTGTAGAGGGGTCAATGAAGTCCGAAACCATCTTTGATCGGCAAGATAGATCAACCGGACCCATGGGGCGAATAGGTTCAGTGCATGACAACCATGAGTCATTCCAAACAAAGACCGAATTCCCATCTCTAACCAACCAGCCAATGGCTCGATACAATACTTCACGTCTGACAAGAACACTTCGCCATCCATGGGAACATTGAGATGGCGCTTTGGCGTGAAGGAAGGTCGAATTGAAACATTATTTGCCAAGCAAAACTCTTAGAACTAAAGCTTCAGGGTATGATAATAGGCACCAACCTAACTTTCCGAGGAGGGAACCGTTTTGTGCTTGTATCTCCCGAAATCCAAGACCACCCAAAGTCTTTGGTTTCGTCATCCTTTCCCACGAAACCCCAACTAATCTTCATGTGGTCTACTTTCGAATCTCACCAAAACCGGGTAAGAACTGATTGAATCCGCTTAGTTAAAAACACCGGAAGTTTGAAGCAATTCATCGAAAACGTAGGAATAATAGAAAGAACTGATTTTCGTATTACTTTCCCTGTTGAGGACAAAAAGCACGATGATCAACTCAATGTATTTTAGCGAATGCGATCAACTATACTTGTGAAAATATCGCGCTTTCGGCGGCCAAAGTTTTCTGGTAACCCAAGGTACTTTCCCGTGCCACCTTCTTGATGTATGTTAAGCACCCGTTTTGCCGCAAGCCTCTGAGTGGCCTCTGTTCGTCCAGAGAAGGTGATGGTTGATTTGCGTACATTGAGTTTTTAGCCTGAGGCTCTTTCATAGGCGCGAAGGATCTCGCGTAGAGCATGACAACTAGAAGCATCAGACTTACAAAGAAATATTGTATTGTCTGCGAGTAAGAGATGATTCACTGCAGAGTTATGCCTAGAGACCCGAATATCAGGAAAATGCCTTCATCTTGCGCCTTACGGCATAACCCAGATAGAACTTCAGAACATAGCACAAATAGACAAAGGCTGAGAGGATCTCCCTGACGAAGCCCGCGTGAAGGTATAACGCGAACCATAAGTGCTCCATTAACCAAGAAGGAGTACGAAACAGATTTGACACACTCCATAATCCAACCTATCCAAATGTCATCAACGCCAAATCTCCGCATCACAGCCTCAAGGAAAGACCATTCTACCCGGTCATATACTTTAGTCATATCCGTTTTAACCGTCATAGCACCATTCTTAACCGCCTTTGAATGGCTTAAAAAATGAAGTATCTCATGTGTAATAAGAACATTTTCGGATATAACCTGACAAGGGATGAATCCCGATTGGTTTTCCGAGATGATCAAAGGTAAGACGACATGCATACGCCGAGTAAGAATCTTGGCTACAATCTTATAAAAAATATTACAGAGAGCAATCGGCCTATAGTCCGTTACTCGCCGCAGATGTTGAACTTTAGGAATTAGCCTGAAAAAGGTTTCATTCTGAGATTGAGGAAAGCAACTCGATGCAAAAAAAGGAGGAGACTTCGCGCACTATGTCAGGGCCAATAACCGGCCAAAACATATGGTAAAACCCAGAAGAATACCCATCCGGACCTGGAGCCTTCTCGGAGTTTATCGCAAACACCGCTAGTTTAATCTCATCTTCAGTTAGTGCATGAGTACGCACACGATTATGTGCCTCAGTAACACACGACTGTATAATATCCTGAATGATATGAANGATACGAAGGTCGCCACTTGCCTCGAAGGTGAAGAGATGATCATAAAATGCTGCTATCGTTTGGCCTATTTCATGTTCATTATATCGAACAACTCCGTTATCATCCTCCATAACCATCAAACGGTTACAAGTACGTATATTTCTTGTAGAAGCATGGAAAAAGCTGGTATTCTTATCCCCATTTTGTAGCCAGAGAATGCGGCTACGCTGCTTCCAAAAGGCTTCCTCGTTGGCGTAAGCTTTGGATAGAATCATGTTTAACCGATCGATCTCCGGCTGATCAGCCATTGTTGCCGAAAGAAGCTCATCCATAACCATTTGCGTGTTAGAGATGAGATGCGCATTGTTGAAATTTTTGTCTCTAGTCCACTTAATCAGCGGTTGACGGCAATGTGCTAGCTTATGCTCCACCGATAATGATTCGTGCCCTGCCCAAAGACAAGAGACGAGATCATAGACTTCATCCACTTCTCGTAATCGATTATCAAATCGAAAAAGCTTCTTCCGCTTAGCTAGCGTGTCATCTAAGTAAACAACGAGAGGACGATGATCCAATCCTTTAAATCGTAAATACTTCGAACGCCCGGACGGAAAGGCTTCAATCCAAGAATTATTAGACGTTGCTCGATCTAACCGTACATGTACCAAATGATCGTGCCGCATTCCTCTCCAAGAGAGACAATTACCCGAGTAAATCACATCCCAAAGACCATTGGAGGATACGAAACTACGAAAGTCGATAAAGGATGCTTCAGGGACTGGGGGTCCGCCCTGTTTTTCAGATTAAAATAAAAATTCATTAAAATCCCCTATAAGAAGCCAAGACGAGTCGCGACCAGCAGCTAGTGTGGAGATTTTTACCATACTTGAAGCCTATTTTCTTTAGCAGGAGCCCCGAAACATACGTACAATGGAATGAGTTATAACGGAAAGAGATAAATTTGGAGAGGACGAGAGAATCTCCACAACCACATCAGCTTTCCAAAAGAGCGTGAAGTCACCACTTAAGCCTAAAGGTGGTACAGTATGATGATGGCCATATCCCATCCAATTAAACACTTGTAACACAAAATCGTCTTGATTTTTCATCTCCATTAGAAACATTAAGTCTGGAAAGAGTTTTAATCTCAATTCCTTTAGACATCGAATTTTCCAGGAGTTTTTAAGACCCTGACAGTTCCAGCTGGTTGTGATCATTAAGACGGAGATGATTTATGGGAAACCATCAAACCCTTACAAGTGTTCGACTTTCAAATCTTAGAGGTAGTCAAAGTCTTAAGTAAAACTGCCTCATCACGAGGTACATCATAATAAACATGAGCATAGGATTGTCGTAAATTCTTCTTCAAAGGAGAAGCTTGAGCTTATGGGACTATTCGCTTAGATACGGAGACTCCTCGCAAAGGACTTGCCGGAACTTGTCTCTTCACCCCTTTCTTGGCTTGTGGTTTCTTCTTCGAAGCTGTTTTACGTGAAGAGGAAGCTTTCCCTGGTCCCAATAGAAACTGCATCTCCCGCGGGATGGGGAGACGATCCTCCTGAGAGGAGTTCTGAGATGTCACCACCGATCTGATCAACTTTCTATTAGCCTTATGAGCTGAAAATCCTACAAGAGAGGCATCTGCTGCTGCATCACGCTTGGAAGCAAAGGAAATCCCTGGCTCAAAATGAACCTTCACATCTTGAAGATTCTCGGAGGACACATGAGTCTGTGATTGGACTTTGCGGTCTGATCCAAGGACCTTGTTAACACCAGTAGAAGAGGGCAAGCTTAATCGTTCAGTCACATGACGACGTGGTGAAGAAGTTGTAGGAGTAATCCTTTCCAAAGCAGGTCTTATGGATTGGAGTTAGAAGAATCTTCACCCTTAATTGCAGAAACTACAAGTTGTTGGACAGCTTTGCATGGAACCGCAGAAGGAAGTGGAGGGTTTGAACCTTCCTGATAAGGTCTAGCACCGTGAGGGACAGTTCCCGACTGGGAATATGTGGCGGTAAGTGAGTAGCAAATAGAGCATGATGGACAACATCCGCTGCATACGACGGTCCTCAATACGAGGAAAGATATTACTAAGTTACCGAGAATCTCTATCAAAAGAGCTCGAATGAGGATGACTCTCATAATCAGAAGAAAGTTGTTGTCTTTTAGCACTCGAATAACACACATGATGAGGCAAAATAGAGCTAGATTCTCTGTTTTGAAACAGAGTTTGATCAGCTCTAGGAGTTGGCTGATGAGACGAGTGATGGTCCACCCTGCGCTCATTTCTGCGAGTTTTATCTGCTTCTAAGCGATAAAGGGTGATCCGCTAGTTTTCTCCCAGGGTTTAGTCTCTTCCAGGAGCGATTGAGCAGTCTTGCTTCTCATGAGCCATGGAGAAACATGGAAAACAGTGACATTCTAGTCTTTTGTAGACAAATTCAAGAGTAGCTTCCTTTCCAGTAGCAAAAGTAAAGAGCTTTCTCATACCCAGTGGGCGCAAAGCATTAATTTCCACTTTGACTCTCCCCTGCGATTCATCATGGTAAAGAAAGGTTCCGAGGCTTTGTCGAATTGCTTTGAAAATATCATATTTATGATAGTGGATTGGTAATTCGTTGATACGAATCCAAAAAGGCATGGCTGAAGGGAAGGAATTATCAATCACCGGCTCCCACCTTTGAAAGATAAACATCCAATGTTTATAATGTAAAGGAGCCTTTCGCACGACCTCCTGGAGATAATGTTCAGAGGTAAAACAGAAGCTTTATCATTCATGTCCCAAGACACGACCTTCGATAGATTGAGCTAAGCCCCAAAGCTGAGGCATAAAGTTTACAATCGCATGAGGTTGATGATTCCCAGTGTTTAAAACACGTCCAATTAGAGTGAGTCTATTGGCCTCCACCAGATCCGAAGTGTCAACATCCGGAAGGAGGATCCCTTTATCGTGTGACCAGTGACTCGAGGAAGCCATGCCCTTCCCCTTTTCCGGTCGGGTATAGCGGCCAGCCATATGTGGGAAGAGAAGCCTTGATCTTCAAGGAAAGATGACAACTGATTAGGGTGATAGCTCAGGTTTTCGCCCGAGAAAATACTGCAAGCGCACAGAAGTACGTTGTAGTGGTTCGGGATCGAATCCACGGAGACCAAAGGTAGCACGAAGAATATAGAATCAAACAGCGCTCTAAATCTAAAAAGATGTCTTTTGAGATGATGCAAATATCGAGTTTAAGAAAGGAAAGAAACGCAGGCAACAACGATGGGTTGTAAATCAATCAAAGAAGTGTTGGGCATCGAGTATTCTCAGGGAAATAATTCATTGTTGGATCAAATTATAGACTAGGGAACAAGTTGTAAACCATCTTGAACTCAAGCACTAATATAGAACTGATCTACTTCTATAGAATCAGCTCCCTATGCATTAGAAATCTCGAGACTAACTTCCGTTGACTCTTAATTTCTAATCATGCATTACTAACAGGTTTGATGTGTTCACAATTCACCTAAACATCAATTTCCATTGGTTTAAGAAGAATTGCTCATCTAAGATTCTTT
>OVAN01010739.1:0-15417 GCA_900406275.1 Anastatica hierochuntica | reverse complement strand
TTATTGATAAAACTTGGATATCCTAAAACAATGAAACTAGAAAGCTTATATGGGAAAAGAAAACCCTAAAAACTAATCTAAGTGANTTGGATATCCTAAAACAATGAAACTAGAAAGCTTATATGGGAAAAGAAAACCCTAAAAACTAATCTAAGTGACGAAAATTCTCTTCCCAAAAAGAGATGGAATTTTCGACCTCCCTAACCTAATTGGGCTTAATTTCAGACCCAAATTAAAATCATAAGTCGAAAACTTAAATAAAAAGCCTTATATAAATTCGACTAAACCAAATGTAATTCAGCATAATTATAAAACTTGGTTAACTCCGGGTCTGCTCCTTGATCTTCATTCTGATTTGGTTCAGAATAAACCAATAAGGCAATTCGGTCTTGAAGCTTCTTTGTCTTAGATCTTGTAACTGGTCCGTTGGATAGAACGAATGGATCAGATCCTTCTTCTATCTCCTTAGTCGAATCTGGCAGCTCATTGTCCAATCTCTCCTCGTCTTCACTATCACTCAGCTCTAGTTCAACCTCTGAAGTATCCTGTATTGCATCATGTTGGCTGTTAAATTTTTCTGTCTCCTTCTCCCAGAGTAGTGCGACGGCTTGAGGAAAAAAAGTTGGTCGAAATTAGTTTAGGTTTAGGTTAAAATATATTATATAATGAGCCACTTTTCTCTCCTCTAAGAGCATCCACGTCGTCTATTCTACTACCTAAAGTGGGCCCCACATCCATTTACCTCAGCTTATTATGGACCCACAATTTATTCCACCTTCGCTTAACTCCACCAAAACAAGTAACTCTCCAAAACTCCAAAACATGGGTTGAACCACAAATATTAAATTTAAAGCCCAAAACACATAAACCTAAAAAAACCCAGAAGCTTCTGGTCCATTCCATTATCCACCCAGAAGCTCTCGACACCTGCTTCATCTTCTCCCCCACCGTTGCAGAGCCTCCACACCCTCTGCCTCTTTGCCCTCACAACTCCGTCAACGATTATACATACTTAATATTGAAATAAATAATCACCACTACACTCCCTATCCATCGGGAATTAATGTTTCTTTTACTCCTAAAGTCTCTAAACTGCCCCAAACGCCAACACAACACCTCGCTACCTTCTCATAACCAAAAATACCCAAACCCAAAGACCCTCTCTTCAAAGGCTGCCATTGACGTCGTCGCTATCCCCGCTGACTCCAACTACGTCACCTTCGACGACCTCCGCAGAGGTCGGACATCTCAGCAGATAGTTGGCAGGCTCCTACGTTTTTGGGATGCTCGCAATATTAAAAAATACGGTGAATTCATGGGGATTGGGGCTTCTCGTTGACGAAAAGGTATGAAATCCATCACTGCACTTTGTTATGTATCCTTATCACATTGGGTTTGGGGCTTCATATGATGCTCTTATCTCTCAGTTTTGACAAATTTCAAGACTCTGGAAACCATCCTCACATAACTTGGATCATGGTCGACAAATGCTTACCTTACACAGTTGTTTTATTGTGCTCATGTCTCTCTTAAACTGCAGAACTCGATAAGTCATGAGTTCATACCAGCTGTCTGTGCTGCTCACTACCGCAACACACTGCGCGAAGGATATGTCGTCACCATCGGAGGTTTCGAAGAAGGACGGTACACAAACCTTTACAAGATAACATACCACTCTTTTGTGATTCGCTTCCTTCCCACCACTACGGTTAATGAGGCTGTTGATGGCGGTCAGGCCATCAAACAGGAGAAATTCATGTTGCGCAACATCGATCACCTCCTAGCATTGGCTAATACCAACCTCGAACTCCCTGGTAAACATAAACACACATATAAGTTACATAACATATAAGTTACACCATTTTGGAAGATTTAAAGTTAAATAATTGCACGCAAGCTCTGCCTACGGGTACGTTAAATTTATTTTCCCAAACTATGATATTAACTAGACCTCGGCAAAAAAACCAGAACCGAAAAACTAAATCGAAAAATCAATAACCGAAATTGAAAAAACTAAGAAGTATCCGAGAGCAGTTCTAATTTTTGGGAACCAAAAAAAACCGGAACGGAACCGAGACACAATATTTCGGGTAATCGAAATAACCGAAAATACATAAAAATATCTAAAAATATTCAAAACTACCTAAAAATTCCAAAAAAAATCCCGAAAAGTTATACACATATGGTTACTTCTTTCAATCGGAACCAAACCTGTACCGAGTGAAACCGAACCGAACAGAACACTTCTCGGTTTCAATATGGTTCGAAAATTTAGGAACTGAATACCCAATCCTAATATTAACTATGTTGGATATTCGCGTTAAAAAAAGGTTGTTGGTAAAAGAAAAAGCAACGCCATATTATTCGAACCCTATGAATCAAAACCTAAGAACTGGACAAATAAATCAATTGTCAATACTCCATAATTGGTAAAAGCAAACCGAAATAAACCACGGGATCCACAAAATCCCAAAAAAACGCGATATATAATTATGAATTTCTACATAGATTTTATATTACCACGCTCTTAATCAGGATAACCAAATATACTACAAACAAATTTTAAAAGACAGAAAATAGCAAACAATATCCTAACATACCGAAATATATTCGAACAAACCCTGACAAGAACCAAAATAAAATAAAAATACAAAAACAACGTGAAAATTATAGATAATAAAAAATACAACAATATGTCTCGACTAACCTAAAATAGACAAGTTCAATATGGAGCTTCAAAGTATTCAACAACAAAGCATAATAGAACAAAAGAACCGGACTACGTATAAAAGCTGGGCTACGCTAGAATCAAAATAACTGATCTAAACTGATGAAGAGCACGAAACTTGCAGCCTTAATCTTAACATACCAGAGCATGTCCACAAATTTGGAGTTCCTACATAAATATAAACGATTCAGATGTCGCTTATCGTTACAAAATCGTAACCTAACCAATATAATCAGGGTTCCTCAACAACTGTCGCTTAAAGTGTCGAGGGGAAAGACAAAAACAACAATCTAAAGGGAAATATTAACATACACCAAATCCGCGCAACGCGCGGACCGATCCCTAGTAGGTTTAAATAGTTATGTTAAGGCTTGATTTTGGGAGAAAAATTGATTTTGGAAAAATTGGTTTACTGAAGAAAAATCGGGTTATTACATATTATTTCATCAGAAAAGAAATGGACTATATATTATACACATGTAATGCCAAGTATATTTTAGTATGATAATAAAAGAGAGAGGAAAAAAGTTTTTCATCACACGGTCTACACGCGCCAAAATGATATCATTTTGCTCTTCACAAGTGCATAATTTGATTTTGTTTTTGTTTTTTTGATAACCGTGAGTTTTCCAAATGTTTTCTAGGCCCAAGAACTAAATTCCACGAGACCCACGATACTCCACATATTCTCACCATTTAAGATAGCTCGGGTGGTCAAGGTGATTCGAACCTAGCTCCACGAACTCCATCCGAAACCTTTCACCGCTAGACGAAGACGGCTTGGTTTAATTTGTTGTTTTTAAAATATTTTTATTTTAGTCTTTTTGGTTAATGGACAAAGTCACTCATTTATTATATAGAGTAGAGATCGAAACAATAATCTTCCTTTTTGTTAAAATCATTGTAACAAATCTTGATAAAAATTGGCAGCAAAACGACAATAAGTACATTTTTCATATATTTGTTCGTTACATGGCTTGCATTTTAAATTTAATTTAGGTTTGTGAGACCCATTAACTTTTCAAAGTTGAGAGCTTTGACAGCTGACAGAGAAACAGAAAGAGACCTGAATGTTCTTAATTAGCGGGAAGCAGGAGATTAAGGTCCTATTCATTTTTGTATCCGGATGTTTTATCTGAAGTTTCGTCCAAATGCAACATCTGGATGCTGTATCCAGATGCTTTATTTACAGTTCCGTCCAAATGCAACATCTGGTTGCTATATCTAGATATTGTTCGTTTTTGCACTTGGATTTTATATTTAGATGCAGCATCTGAATGCAAGTTTGGTCATTTGTGAATTTGTAATAGCATCCAGATATATCTGATTGTGAATTAATATAATAAAAATGTTTTTATGCTAGTATATTTAAAATTATATAATTAACAAAATATTAATTGTCCATGCTAATTTTATTTTTTATAAAATAGTTTCAGTTTTTAGCGATTTTTGCACATTAGGCAATTTATGGCGGTTTTCGTGATTTTTTTGCGTTTTCCAGTTTTAGCGGTTTAGCGCTTTTTTGGTTTTAGCGATATTTGCAGTTTTTTGTGATTTTAATGTTTTTTAGACTTTTGCGGTTTTGGCGATTTTTGCGATTTTTGCGGATTTGACAGTTTTTCGGTCATGGCGGTTTTCGTATTTTTTTGCGGTTTTTCGGTTTTTACGATTTTTGTGGTTTTAGCAGTTTCGGCGGTTCTCGCAGTTTTAACGCGGTTTAGTGGTTTTTGCAGATTTACGGTTTTTGCAGTTTTTGCAATTTTTGCGGTTTTAGCGGTTTTAACAGTGTTAACGGTTTTTGCGGTTTTAACGGTTCTAGCGGTTTTGACGGTTTTTGCAGTTTTAGCAGTTTTTGCAGTTTTAGCGGTTTTAACAATTTTAGTGGTTTTAACGGTTTTAGCGGTTTTTTTTCGATTTTAGCGGCCTTAACGGTTTTTGCAGTTCTAACGGTTTTTTGCGGTTTTTTTTTCCGGTTTTAGCAGTTTTACGATTTTAGCGGTTTTAGCAGTTTAGCGATTTTAGCGGTGTTAGCGGTTTCAGAGGTTTTTGCGGTTTCAACGATTTCGGTAGTTTTCACGTATTTCACGGTTTTAACGGTTTTAGCAGTTTCAACGATTTTTCCGGTTTTAACGACTTTAGTTGTTTCAGCCGTTATAACGGTTTTTGCGGTTTTACCGTTTTACTGGTTTTTGCGGTTCTTGCATTTTAATGATTTTAGCGGTTTCAACGATTTTTGCTTTTTAAGTGGTTTTGGCGGTTTTAACATTTTAATCGGTTTATGAGGTTTCTGTAGTTTTTGCGGTTTTTCGGTTTTAGCCGTTTTGACGGTTTTAGCGATATCTTGTTTTTTGAATTTTGAGATGCAAAATTTGCATCTAGATGCTATGTTTTGTAGCATATCAAATATCTGGATTTTTGCATCTGAGCAACTCAAATATCTAGATGTTGCATTTGGATGCAAATTAATAATTGCAAAACGAACAACATTTGGTGCATTTGCATCCAAATGCAGCATCTGGATGCAAAAATGAACATGGCCTAAGAAACAAAAATAGAAAAAACCTAAATGAACATTTGGTTATGTCCACATTAACACAGATCAATGACCTTGTCGTTGCCGACCAAGGTTTGATCAAACACAAAATTTTATTGGATGAATACGATTCAGGTTCGTTTCAAGATTTAGTCAAAGATTTATTATATGTGTGTATATATATATATATATATATATATCTAACTAATAAAAAGGAGCTAATTCTAGCTTTAGAAGGTATCCACATCATCAATTTTAAAATCCCTATAGTGATGCCACATAAGCAACAACAAAAAAATCTAAAAAAGGCCACATCAATTCTTTTTAACGTCAAAGTAGGTCGGCCAAAGATGCAACATATGTTACATATACACGTAATATTAACGTATAACGCAAAGACCGTTAATCTTCCCTATCATTATTGAAAAGTTGAAAACTATTGATTGCCCCTACATATAATGTCATACCTTCTGGGTCTTCTCTTCGTCTCCCATTTTTTGATCTCTTCATCATCAAAAAACAATAGCTTTCAAAGTCGATGTGGAAACCAAAACGCGCATAGAGCATCGATGGTGAATATATTGGTACGCAATTTCAAGACTCTCTCTTAAATCTCCTTTTGGTGTCTTCCTAGCATATGGGAACCAGAGAATGAATGTGACTACTAGAATCTTATTTTAGTTTTCTACTCTAATTAAGCGGTTTAACTTTGATTAATTTACAGAAATACACTCAAAAGGAAAAGAAATTTTACATTTACACCTGTCTTTTAATGGTTCTCAAATATACACCTCCTATTTGCACAAATAGGGTTTAGGGTTTAAGATTTAGTGATTAGGGTTTAGGGTTTAGCTATTAGGGTTTAAAGTTTAGGAATTATGGTTTAGGGTTTAGGGTTTAACGTTTAGGGTTTCTTTTAGTCTAGGGGTATAATGGTCTTTTTCATTAAAAAAAGAGGTGTAAAAATAAAAATTTTTCAAGCAGGGGTATTTTTGAAAAACAGACAATACAAAGGTGTATTTTTGTAAGTCTCCCTTTAACTTTTAGTCAAATTTTGAGAACATATATATTATTTTAATTCACCTGAAAAATAAAAGTTGATTCATAGATTTGATGTGAGTATCTTTTAAATAATAGATAATAGTAACAATTATATTAATCTTTATAAATAAATATTTCAATTAAATTTATATTTATACTACATACAATTGTTTCAAAATACATCAAATTAGATGGTCCAAATACGTAAAGAAAACAAACAAAACAAACCTCATTCTAAAAAATAATCAAAATTAGTTTAGAATAAATAGTTAAAAACAAATATTACAATTTTTATAAAATTAATAAATATTAAACATAGAACATATGTAGCCATTTAAGCTACTTATGCATATATTCCAAGTTATTACTTAAATCTTAATATCAAAATAAATATTTAACGATAACATATAAAATATATCAACTACATTGCGAAATCTATTTATGTTATGTATTGGGAAAGAGAGCCGAAACTTACTTCAAATTCAGGTGAAAGAGCTTTTTACATGCTCAAATATTGAAGATCAAATCAAAACACATACTACCTTGCAAACTATATAAAATAGTTTCAAAACAAAATAAAAATAAACATGTATCCGCGCGTAGCGCGATTCAAATACCTAATGTAATTTTACGTTTCTAAATTTAATGTTATGATTAGCAAGTTCTAACATTATTAAGGCTACCCGAAGATATACTACTGATGCTTAAAAATGAACCAACAACATAGATATATTCTTAATTTCTTATAATAAAAGTGTAAACATTTATATAAGAATCATTCACGTGCACACAACTAATTTTCTTAAGTAAGTTATACACTAAATATTTCTAATATTTTTATAGTGATTAACTTTTTAATATTTTGAAGATTGTAATATAATGTACAACTAGAATAGTAAACTAATTTTTATAAAAATTAATTATCAGAAAACAAAATAGATGTTTTAGTTTTGTGTCTATGAAAAAGAATGAATCCTAAAGGTACAACATGTGACAACAAACTATTTAAAAATATTATGGAGAACCTTAACATAAAAAAGAAGTTTAGAAAATAAAATAAAAATACTAATCAAATTTACATTTTTCGCCATTTGTTTTCATGTGCCAACCATCTTAATTATGATTTTAAATATAATATTAAATTATAATAGTTTATATCTCCATAAAATTGAAACAAAATCAACATATAAAAACTAATATGAAAGTTTAATTTTACACTTTCAAAATGAAAATTTAAAACATAATTATGTGCCGTAAAAGTAATAGTATAATACACAAACAATAGTGGTAAAAATTATTTCTTTTACATAAAAGATTTACTTATGTTATAGAGATGAGTTTAAGAAACATTAAAAAAAATTCGAATCTTTAAAAATAGAAAGTCATCGTGTCCAAATTTTTATCAACATTTCATTTTAATTTGTTCAAATAGTATATACAATTTATCATAGATTGTATTGTTACCATAAAACAAAAACAAACTAGAATAACTCTATTTTTAATTTAAGGATTGACTATAGTTCGAGAAAACGTTTTGTTAGAAAATATTAACAAACTTTTCGTTAGGAAAAAACCGCGCGTAGCGCGGTCATTCCCCTAGTTAATAATAATGATCTCAAAATCTCTAAACGTTAATTGAGAAGTTACTTTGACACATGTCTTCACTAGAAGTTTTCAACAAAAAAATATGACATGTCAATTTATAGAAATTTGATTGGTTTTACATTAAAAAATATAACTTTAAGATATTAATTTCTAATTCCAAATGTAAAACTAACAAATCTGTCAAAATCTCTAAAAATTGTTAAAATAATATATAAATAACTAACTAAATAGTTAAAATAAAATTTTATTTATCTAATTTTCCTTATTATATGGCCATAGCTAATTCTGAAAATAGTGTTGCAATAGTTTGTAATTTAAATTTTTAAAAAATTTTATAAATATTTTTATCAGTTATTATTATAATTGATGTTAATTTAATTGGTTACATGTCGTGAACTCTTTGATTTTAAAGTCTACGATTAAAAAAGAAACAATTTGAACTTTTTTTTAATTAAATCCATTTCGAGAAAGAAAAAAAAGTACCTAAAAATTATATAAAATTTAAGTTCACGCTACGCGCATAAATAAAACTTATTAATAACTAATTAGTAAATAAGATTTGCTTTAAATCATAGCATGTATTTAATAAAAAGCTATATATAATAATTTTATGTTTAAAGAATATAATTTCTATTGTTTGAAAATTTAAGTTTGGTATTTAAATTTATCTCATGTTCGTAGGCTCACATCTTAAACTTTTATATCTAACCTCAAATATAGTACGTAGAAATCTTATATTTTTGTATAACACTATTAAAATGTGAACTTTTTGTATAATATAAATCATAACATTTAAATCTGCGTAAAATGCGGGAATATCACCTAGTGTTTTATAAAGTTTTGTCTTTTCAAACGGTTACATCTTTGAGAAACTTGGTGAGTGAGTAACTTTTAAGTTTGTAGTTGTAAAAGAAGGTATCATCAAATTTTTATTTGAAAAGAAGGTAAGAGAAGGAATTTTTTCTCCATCCCACCCTTCTAGTAATTCGTATTCACGAAACTACCATTATATTTTCGTAAATGATAAAAAAAGATATTAAAAATTATACAGAGACAATACGAAACTTTTCGTACCAATGTATACATTTGCGGTTACCTGCATGTATACATTTCTCCTGTCTTTCCAATTTTCGGAGAAACGAAACTTTGTTCTTTCTCAGAGAACAGAAAAACAAATTTGCCCAGAAATCTCCGAAATAACCATTCGGATTGCAACCTCAGATCGAGAAATTGAACAATGGAGGAAATCAGAACTTGTGGCGGAGGAGCAGCCGCTAGTGGAGGAACTGGTGGAAGAGAAGCTATTGTCTTTTCTTCAAAATGAGTCAGAATTCCTTTAGGGTTTAGATTTTTGGGTCTGCAACTGGGTTCGATTCATCTAATCACTTTCTGTACATCTCTCGAACTGTGGTATGCATTTTTAATCCGATTTTACTGCAAATATCGGGGTGTCCACCTATGGGAACTGCGGTAGGCTTCCGGAGAGGCTAATTCGCAGCGGATGCTATCCAGAAGGCATGCGATTGAACATCTATTTAAAGGCCGCTGTCATTGGGTCGATTGCGGCGGCTTTGAAGGGCCACAACGAACTCCAAATGGTTTTGGGTTCTCAGTTTGGTACATTGTTCCGGTTGCCTATTTCCCTTTGCAACAACTCTGCCAAACTCATTCACGCCCTCCTATGTCGGCAACTGGTGATGAAGAAGAAGTACGAGATGTAAACTTTGTTCGGCTCTCATCCCCTACGATTCTCTCTTCGTGAATTCGGTAGGATTATAGGTTTAGAATGTGGTCTTAAACCTGTGGCACCCACCGATTCCGACTCTGAATCACCACCCACGATGTGGCCTGCTCTATTTAGTTCAAGAAAAGAAGTGACGTTGATGAAGTTCTTGCAATGCTCCACGATCCGGAATTTACAGAGTGGAAGTGGTTGCCTCTTGCGCTTATCGCAATTGTTGATGGTGTTCTAATGTGCAACCACAAACACTTAAAAGTCACTGCTGAATATATTGAGATGCTCGTTGACCAACAGTTCTTCATGGAGTATCCTTGGGGAAGAGAAAGTTTTGAGAGAACGCTATCTCGTTTTGGTCCTGCATTGATATCTGAAGAGGTTAAAGATCCATTGGCTGTTTATGCAAGAGGCTGAAACAACAAATGATGGTCTGTTATGGTTTCACTCTAGCACTCCAATTGATGGCTTTCAAATGCATCCCTCTTCTGCTTCAAAAGTTTCCAGAAGCAGATAAACCAACCACCTTTCTAGAGGTAGCCTTAAAAGAAGATCCTGAAGTCTGCAAAACTACAACTGCAAACTTTCTTCTTCAGGAAATATTAGAAGTTGAGTCGGATCCCCAGGTAACTTCTGATGCATACTGATTTCTAACTTCTTTCTCATCAGTCGTGTACACCCTACATTGTAAGACTGTGCTCATAACGAGAAATAAGCCTTACTCTGGTTTGCTTATTTTAATCAGTTGGCTGTGCAATTTGATGTGTCTGTCGACGGTGAGCACTGGGTAGACGAGGTTGAGGACGAGGAAGTCTCCAATTTGTTGGGATTGATGCGGCAGGGGCACAAATTTGTACCTGCTGATTTTTCAGGCGAAGTAGGAGTAATTGGTGTGGACCAACCGACTGAGGCCAGACCACCCCCCAACCAAAGCCCTCAGATGGAGGAAGAAGATCGCGTTTTGTGGTCTCGGCTGATAAGCCTGTTTCTATGACTGCATCTATGCGTACACTTAGACCGCGTCAACAGAAAGGTGCTCCATCTACTTCATCCACCCAGTCTCCACCTATGCCTCCAACTAGACCTGCTTCTAGGGCTCAACCTAAGTTTGGTGTACATGATTCTGAATTTGATAAATTCAAGGAGTGGATGATTGAGTGGATGCTTGGAATCCTGTCCACCCTGAAGGCTGAGCTCAAGTCTGAGCCCATGGCTGATATAATTGCCATGATAAAGGAGGATAAACCTCCACACCAAAAAGGACAGAAGCACAAGGAAAGGGAGGACGGTCCGAAGACAAGGAAGGGCAAGGGTGTTGTAGATTGTAGTGATACCAAAGATAAGAAAAAAGAGAATCGTAGAATCCATCCGAAGACGACGATGATGAGGTGATGGGGGAAGATAATTTCTTAGAAGGATCTGGGCAAGGAAGAGGGAGTTTGGGAAACATGCCTAAAGACAAAGAGGTAACATTACATGTTCCAGTTGGTGTACGATTGGTGTACAAATGCTGTGTGTAAATGTAAAATAAATTTATCTTTTTTTGTTAGCTGGAAGAGTATGTAGCTGATGAACAAAACATCCATGCTCCGGATATCGATGTGAACTCAGAGAAAGAGGGTGTACATCCTCAGGTAATTTAGTGTTTGTATTACATGTACTGTAGTATACTGTAGTAGTGGATGTACAAAAGGGGTTTAATATGGTTTTAAAATGACGTGCACATGTTTTTTTTGTGTGTACACTCGGAAATATAAAATAAAATTAATTTATGGTAGGTGGAAGAACTTGTTGATGATGAAGAAGATAAAACTGGTTCACAAAACGAAGGGGACACAAGCGAAGAGGTATAGTCTTCTATAGGTTGTCGTGTACATGAGGTGTACGCTTGTAGGATGTTTGGCGATAATGCGTACACCCCAAAGGTATACCACTATTTCCGAGTTTGTACAGTTTGTGCACGAAAATATAAGAGCATGTTTAATGCAGTTTCTTAACTGCAGCTCTTAGGAATATTTTAATTAAAAAAAAAATAGAAAAACGCAAGATACGGTTTCTTCGAGCTCTTAATTGAGAGCCGGTTCTTAAGGTTTTTTTGTTTTTTTTTGGGTCAGAACAATTTCATTTTCAGATCTGTTTCGGATCCGTTTAAGATCCGTTTTTTTTATTTTTCGGTTTTTGGATTCATTACATATTCATTTACAATTTTTGGAGTTTCGGATCCATTTCGGATCTGTTTAAAATATCCCGATCCGAATCCAAAATACCCGAAAATATCCGTTTCGGTTCCGTTTTGGCTCCGTTTCATATCCGCTTTTTTTTTGTTTTTCAGTTTTTGGATATGATACGAATATGTTTACGATTTTTGGAGTTTCGGATCCGTTTCAGATCTGTTCAAAATATCACGATCCGAATCCAAAATACCCGAAAATATTCGTTTCGGTTCCGTTTTGGCTCCGTTTCATATCCGTTTTTTTCTTCAGTTTTTGGATATGATACGGATATGTTTACGATTTTTGGAGTTTCGGATCCGTTTCGGATCCGTTTAAAATATTCCGATCCGAACCTAAAATACCCGAAAATATACCTAAAAATACTCAAAAATACCTGAAAATATATCTAAAAATACTCGAAAATATTTTGGGTTTTTTTTAAGTAAAAAAAAATTATTTAAGAACCCCAATGGAGTTCTTGCAATAATAGACAAAAATTGCTACCCCAAAGGGGTTCTTATTTTAAAAAAATTAATAAACAAATAGCTAAGAACCCCAAAAGGGGTTCTTAGCATTGAACATGCCCTAAAATTCTATTTTGTTGTGGTAGGTGGAAGAAGATGGTGATACTGAAGAACAGAAAGGGGGGGGGGGCTCAAAAAACGATAGGGACACAACCAAAGAGATATAATCTCGTACAATGTGTTCTGTCCATGAGGTGTACGGTCGTACAATATTTCACCACTACAATAATGCGTACAACCAGAAGGTGTACGCCTATTTGAGGGTTTGTACAGTTTTTGTACGGAAATATAAAATAATTTTCTTTGTCGCAGGTGGAAGAAGATGGGCATATTGAACAAGTTACAGGGGGCACAAAAGTCGATAGGAACACATGCGAAGAGGCATATTTTCATATAATGTGTCGTGAACAAGAGATGTACGGTCGTTGATAGTATCGTTTCTAGCATACAACGTACATCCCAATTCTGTACACCAATTAGATTGTTTATCTTTATTTATCTTAGGCACCAGCAGATGGTGGACAACTTGTTAATGAGGCAAGCAAGCGAATGACTACTGAAAAAGAGGTGACAGGGGGCACATAAGTCGATAAGAACACAGGCGAAGAGGTATATTTTCATATAATGTGTCGTTAACAAGAGATGTATGGTCGTTGAAAGTATGATTTCTAGCATACAGCGTACATCCCAATTCTATACACCAATTAGATTATTTGCCTTTATTTATCTTAGGCACCAGCGGATGGTGGACAACCTATTATTGAGGCAAACAAGCGAATGACTACTGAAGAAGAGGTTATAATGCTATTTATATTTGCTTCATTTTACGGTTATCATGTTTTCATGCGTACACCATATGGTATACACCAACCTGAGGTTATGATGTGGTCTTCTTAGGACAAATTTTATGACGCAGCTGAAACTCAAGATGTTAGTTTTTCCAACGATCAGAGGATCACAGAAGAAAACGTTACATTGTTTATAGTTTGTCGTCAACATTAGGTGTACAGTGGAAAAATCATTGGTGTACACGTGGATCTGTACACCTGCTTAAAATGTTTTTTGTTCACGTTGCTCAGGTGGAAGATGAGGTTGGGGATGAAGTAGATGTTTTGGACATGGGCAAGGGAATGTCCAGCGAGCCACATGAGGCAAAAAATATGTAGTTGATTGTTAATCCTCGTCCAATCTCATTTGTCAGTCCGAAGGATGTAGAGGTTCTGTACTATACTAGCAACTGATTTCTAAATCTAAAGTGTAATTGTTGCTTTCTCTTCCATGCAGAGGGAAACGGGGTTTGATTCCAAAGAATGCCAGACACCGATTCCAAAGACCAAAAGAGGCAGTGGGAAGCACATACCAAAATTGTCTCAAATGGTAGGTGGTGTCTTCACACTCGAAAAATAGATGAAGGAGTTGTTCAAAAGTAATAAGAAAGAAGATTACAAGACGCTCGCTACGATTGATGAAGACGAATTCAATACAGTTGCTCAGATCCTACAAAACTCAGTGGAGCAGTGAGTTTACATACTTATTCAATGTATTTTGGGCTCTCTGTGATAGATACTATAAAATTAGAATTTATCATCTTTGTCAAACACAGGTCATTCACGCTCGTCACCGCCCACCAAGCCAACAATCAGCTTTTTTAAACATTGCGAAGGCAAAACAGTGGGTTAGCACTGAGGTATTATCTTTTTTCCTTGTACACCATTTTAATTTTTCCCTTTATCCGTGTACACCATTGTTAAAAGTTTCCAAAAAGTGTACGCCATCTTCTGTTTTTCCTCTAACACCATCTCCTTTTAACGTACACTGCAGCATATGCAAGTAATTATAGAAATGATATGGAGGCGACAAAAGAATTTTATCAGGTTTGGAAAGGCAGCAATGGTGGACACCAACTTGATTACTCTTCTCCTCGAAAGATACCTTTCATTCAAAGTGTGCACTGACAAGGCCAATTTTGATTGGGGAAACAACGTCAAGACCTACGTGCTGAGGAAGCGTTAAAACACAAACATGGAAACTGAGTTTTTAGAGACGTGGATGTGGTGTACATATCGATGAATTGGAAGAAGAAGCACTGGGTTAGCCTGGTTATTAAATTGCAACTTAGGGAGGTTGAGATTTTAGACGCCTACATTGTCAACACCGAGCCTAAAGCTGTTGAGGTGTACCTTGAACCTGTTCTGCATGCGTTGTCTTGGGTGATGAAGAGGTATCTGCCACAGGTAGTGGCTGATTCCTTGACAACAGAGCCATTCACCTGGAAGAGGATAAAAAGAATTTACCAAAATCTCAGAACTGGTGATTGTGGACCGTGTGCTGCCAAGCTTTTGGAGGCTATGTGTACGCCATACTGTGTACATCTATCCGTAGATAATGTTTAAACGTCATCAAAGAAAAAATTGGCTTCACAATCCCATAAACAAATTTTACAACGAAAATAACTATCTAGATCATTGGGCTCAAAGAACCCGCTTGAAGCCAAATAATATGCTACAAACGTCTTAGTGCCACCATCGCAAGTGCAGTTCTCGCAAAGGTATCTTCTTTGGAGTTGTCTCATCTTTGGTTTGTCGCGCCACAAAACCTTAGTTCTTATACTTTTCCTTATTGATTCCACCTCATCAATCGTTCTTATCATCAAGGTTTGATAAAAGAAGACAAAAGTTTCAAGCCTTGTTGTTTTTTTGGCCCAACTACCAACACATATCAATATCATTTCGTAGATATACATTGTTTCTTTGTTTCCACTCTTCGCAGCTTGAGATAAGTCCTTGACAATATAGAGCCTTAAGATTTCCATTCTCAAGACATCTATTGAAAAATCATGAAAAGTTTTCATGATTGTGTTCATGCCATGGGATAATAGGGATCTCGTGGAAGGTGATATGTTGGGAAATGTATGCATCGTTGCAAAGGTTTCAAAACAACTTCGAAACCAAATGAAGATTGTGAATTTCATATAAAGTAGCAAATGCAACATTGATGTATTCGTATTTTATCGGTTTTTACTACGGTTTTCATTCGAG
>OVAN01010738.1:1132-15419 GCA_900406275.1 Anastatica hierochuntica | reverse complement strand
AAATGTTAAATCCAAGGAAAACTTTTTATTGTATTTTTCTACACTAAAAAAGTTGGAGTTCTTATTAATATTTAATGGTTTGGTTTTGGTTAAATCCAACCAAAACGATCATATTCATATTTTTCGTAATTTTGATGATAAAACGTGATCTAGCTTCATATTTTTCATAGTTTTGATGGATTTTGGATGGGAAAGAGGAAATCTACGTCAAATACATTATGAAGATAGAAGTGAAAACAATTTACTTTAGAATTTTTTTACTTTTTAAAATGAATAAATTTAAATTTTGATTGCCTTTTATAAGATGAATAAATATATGATGTATATCCTAATGCTAATGAAAGTGATAACCGAACAATGAACTATGAAAATAATGATATCGATCAACTTTTGTCGTTTCATAAGGTTCTTTCATATTGTTATTAATAGAATTCACGTAAAATATGTGTGTGTGTATATATATATATATATATATATTTTTTTTTTTTAAAAAAACGGTTACGGTTACAATTTTACGGTTAATCTCATGGTTAACCGACGGTTTAAGTACGGTTACGATTGACTAACGGTTACGGTTAAAAATTACGTTTAACCATAACTAATATATTTTTACGATTGTAACCATTTCATACAGTTACGGTCTGGTTACGGTTTAACAACGTAACGGTTACGGTCCGAAATACAGTTACTGTTAAACTTTTGCCATGCCTACCACATGAAACACATGACTATTTGTATTCGGTAGCGCGTAGATGCGGTCTTGGGCTTCAAAATATCGTCACACCACTTTCTCGATATAATTAAAAGTCTATTTTCTTATTTTTATGTAAGTAATCCACATTTAACTTTTTTGGTAGGCTTCCAATATTTTAATTACTTGGGTTCCACATTTTTTCCCAAAAAGTTAGTAACCCATCTTTCTACCATTTTAGCTTTGAAGTCTCAAAACCACTTGGAAATGTTTTTTATAACTCGGATGTTTTGGTTTTCACCAAGGTAAGTCTAGACTAGACGGCAAGGGTCTAAAGAACTAGCAATCTACACATCCTATCGGCTCATAGGACCAGCGGTCACACAAAGACAACTCCAAACCTTCTTTTCCGGGATGCTGAGAACCGCATGTGAAAACCTCAATGGCCGGGATTCGAACTCAGGTGGCTGAACTTACATCTGTGATCTCTTTACCACCAAAGCTAGAAGCTCCGATTACTTGAAAATGTCTTAGGTTATAGTGTTGGGAAAATTACTCAATAACTCTTTGTGAGATTCAGATGGGATTGAGATAACTTAAAATAAAAGACAAACTCTTTTATTTATTTGAAAAGAGATTTAGGACAAAGACTCTTGTTTTATAGACCCTCTTAGATGTTTTACACATCTTAGTTATGTTACAAATGCCACTAAAGACATCTATTTGTACTAGTGGTGGCTTAAGTACCTAGATAATTCTAGATTTCTATAATTCTTATCTCATTTTAAAACATCTCATCTTCCATAATATGCTATCTTCTTCTTCATAATTTTAGAAAACTCTACATACTTATCTTTTTATTTAGGGCTTTAACTTGGGTTATTACTTAAACACATTTTGGGTTTGGGCTAATGGAGGAAAACTCCAACAAATCTCCCCCTTCACGACGTAGCCCAAAATTGTCACGACACTGGTACCTTGGCAGCAATCTTCAAACTTTTCGATTGGCAGAACCTTCGTCATAAAAGCAGACCAATTTTTGTCTGTGTGTACTTTTTTCAGATGGAGCAGCTTCTCCTCAAGAACTTTTCTAATCCAGTGATGTTGAATATCAATATGCTTCGAGCGAGAATAGAATGTTGGATTCTTTGCTAAGTGAATATCACTCTGGTTATCACATAGTATAAAATACGTATCTTGCTTTACTCCCAGCTCAAACAAGAAGTTCTTCATCCACAACATTTCATTGCATGCTTCCGTTGATGCGATATACTCTACTTCTATGGTAGAAAGAACAACACATTTCTGCAACTTTGACTACCAAGAAATAGCTCCCCCTGCAAAACTAGTCACGTACCCTGAAGTTGATTTTCTAGAATCTTTATCACCAGCGCAATCTGCAACTAGACTTGTCGAGGGTCTAGTTGCCCATGGGCGACTAGACTTCTCGAGAGTCTTGTTGCCCATGGGCGACTAGACTTGTCGAGGGTCTAGTCGCCCATGGGCGACTAGACTTCGTGGAGAGTCTAGTCGCTCATGGGCGACTAGATCTTGCTTGTGTTTTCGCAGCGACGCGGTTATCCGATGTTTACGGTGACTTCTTATCGCTCTGAAACTTGTCTATCGAGATCTCTCGGGAGTTATCCGAAAGTCTCGGGGGTTGATTTCGATACTCTCGCGTTTAGTTGCTCGCGGGTGACTAGACGTTGCAAAGTGATAGCCTAAGGTTGTCTAGACGTGGAGTTTTGATATTTGGTTGAGAGGAGATTGTCTAAATGACAAGAACGTCGGATTTAATAATCCTCTTACGATTTTTGTTCCCGAAAGAGAGACAACACTTCCATGGTGCTTTTTAGGCGTTTATTTCGTTGTGACCATCTTTGACCCCAACAGTTAGCCCCCCAGTTCGCAACAATAGTTGGAGTGTTCTTGCGAAGTTTAAGGCACGTTAGGTAAGTTAGGCAGAATCAATGGCTAAAAAGTTCAAGGATGAATAGTAAGTCTCCCTTTATATAAATATGAGGAGTAGTTTTCCAAATCTTTCACTTCCTCATCTTCACAAGAAAATTTCGTTAAGGTAGAAAATTCCTTATCCTTTCCATCTCTCTCTTCTCTTCTTTTGTTATGGCTTCGAATGCCCGAGTTTCAATAAATGCTACACCGTCGATTTTTGCTCCGAAAGTCTACGATTTCGGGAAGACGACATCGTACCGAAAATTGAGTTCTTGCCATACTCGGTCGATCCCGAGGAAGAGAGGCAGTATTGGTTGTCACGTGTGATATCAAACCTCCACCGCCCGACTCATGTTGTCCGACGAAACCAACCTTCAAAATTGACATCGATAGGCTGAGAGGATGCCGGGAATCTTTTCTCGCCACCATCTGAGATTTTTGCGAGTTCCGGAGGGGGTGGAGTTTCGGATGCCAAAGGATGGAGAGGAGGCCGATTCTCCGCCTCACGGTTTCTTTACATGCTACGAGGCGAAATTTTTGTTTTTTCGACTATGGTTTCCCATACCAGGGATAATAGTTCAGTTTTTAAATCACTACGACTTATCAATCAGCCTGCTTTCGCCTACCGGTCTCCAACAATTTTTCGGAATCTTGGTTTTAAATTACGAACGAGGGATGTATCTGAGCATCAACGATCTATTGGATTTTTGTATTCGAGGTCCACGGGTCTGCCGTTTCGGTACTGTCTCAAGCCGAGGAAGAATATGTCGGTGATCCGATCGTTTACGTCAAACTTCCACAGTTGGAGCAAGTGATATTTCTTCGTTCGTTCAGATAGCGCCTCTGTCAAGGCCGAATACGTTTCCTGCTTTAGGCGTAGATGGAGCTTCACGGGTATCGTTTTTGGGTACTCTTATCGTTTTTCTTTTCATTTGCCAATATCTGACCGTTCTTTTGTTTTGCAGTCGACGATCCCCTTCCTCCGAATCCGGAAGATCTATTTGTCGTTAGGAACCTTCTTCGAGGCGGTCCGTTCCACTGGGGTTAATTTTCCCCGCAACGAGTTCGCAATGGAATTGAGTATCACAAGACTCGAACTCGGCCTCACACGATCACGAAAGAGGAGTTAGAACCGAACATGAATGGCTTTACTCCATATGGGATGCCTTTTGACAAGGAGAGGGAGAGGTCTCCCAGGAACGCGCGCGCGTCCATTACAGGAGGCAGCGTTCCCGACTACAGGAGGGGGTCGTCAGAGGGGGCATGATACCACGATCTCCTAGGATTAAATGGAGGCGGTCCGAGTCAACCTTTGCTGCCGCCTGTCGGAGACAGGTCCGACTTCGACGCCTTCCTTGCTGCTTTCGATGTCTCATCACACCAACCTGCGGCTGATGCGGGGTTCGTCAGGTCAGGGCAGTATGCGGAGGCCTCGCGACTATGCATGGTGGTTAGTTTCTGAGCATACGACATGATTTCGTTTAATCATATGACTTTGCCCCTAACCTTTTAATGGATCCCTCTTTTGCAAGGTCTCCACGTGATGGATAAGGCCCTTAGGGCGAGTAACATGGAGCCGCGGACGGCTCAAATCAAGCCCGAGAAACTCGAAGAGGAGAACTCCTGCTTGAAAGGGGAGGTCGAAGCGGCTTCTCTCCGTATGAAGGAGTTGACGTAGAATCAAGCATCGCAGGTCCGTCGCACGTACAGATGCGGAAAACGTGAGATTACCTCAGTTGTAGCTGAACGTTCGATTCAGTTTGCGGTCGACTTTGATCAGTACACGTGTGCACAGCAGTCTTTCGGACAGTACTGCGAGTGTCGTGGTTCAATGGGTACTTTGTGACGCACCTAGCATCCCAATTACTCCTATCGCTTTGAGATGGACAAGATGTCTGGCCATATGGAGAAGTGCAAGGATGTGGAGTCTTCGATCCCTTCGATTGAAGGGAGGATTCAGAATCAGTGGGCTCCGATTCCCGTTTCTCCTGACTCGGAGGAAGCTGGGAACACTGTTCGGGGCGAAGAGGATGCGAACCCCTGTCGTCCCATGATATTTAATGGATTATGTTTTTAGTTTGATTAGTGCGTGAGTAACATGGAGGTAAGATTATGAGTTGTCGTCTCATATCTAACTCTTCGATAATCGTTATATCCGTTTGCCCGTTTTGGGTGCGAATTTTCAAAAACTGAATCTTTTCGGGTTTTAAGGGTTCGCGAATATAAGCGATGAGACAAGTTTAGGGATCTCGTATCGATCAGATACTATGTCTTCAGATGTTTGAGACCAGTGTATTGGGTTTAGGTCAAGACCTAGGTTTACTCTCGGCTTTAGGGTGTGCAGTGACTAATTCCGGCTTACATTTTTTGTTTTTGATTTCGACCTGGTTTCATCTCGATATTGAAGTTTGCGATAAGTTCTTCTCTTATATGACTTGAATCAATTGGGAACCGAGCATCTCTCCAAAGACAATTTTAAAATCGTCTAAAAGTGCTGACCAAAATTTAGGTTTTTATAACGCTTATATCCTTGTGTCAGATGTATGAGAACCAACTCTTCGTGAATAGTGGGTTAAGGTGAGTGATTTGTTCATCCGCCGGGGCCAATTGACGGGTGTGAAGTAGGAACAAGTACTTGTCTTTTTTCCGGTAGGGGATTGATAGTCATGCGATGACTGCTTTTAGAAGTTTTTGATCAAGTTCGAAATTCTGTTTCTCGGAAATTTGCGACATCTCGCTTTTCCGAAAGTTTTTCCGTTTGGTGGTAGAATATGTTGACGAATACATTATAGTCAAGATTATTTAAAAAAAAATTTCTCGTATGATTTCTGGTTCTTGCTTATACGAAAAAAAAATTGTATTGCTGAAACGTATCGAAAAGTGTCGAGTACAAAGTGTGGGAGTATACGACACCCACTCCCCCTTTTTTAGAGAAGGGGGATAGCTAAACTCCTCTTGCGAGGAGTTGCCTAGGTACCTCTTTCGAGGATCAAGCCATCTCGTATTTCAGTTTGTTGCTGCGAGTGATTACTCGTTTGGTAGAGTTGCGTCGATCGCTTCAGTCTTGATGACTACAGCTCGGTCATGATTTCTTTTAGTGTTGAGAGTATCGCTTTGTCGGGAACGTTGGGCTCGGAAGTTTGCTTATTTCCTTCGGACTGAGCCGTTTCTTGAGTTGACGATTCTAACATGTCTTTTTCCGGAGTGTCTTCGGTTGACGGCCGAGTTGTCTTCATTCGTTTGGGTTTAGCCATGGGCGTCATTGCGACTTGTCTTAACTTATGTTCGGCTAAGAAGTAGAGTCGTGACAGTTTTTGGCATCCCTAGATTGCAGGGATTCTGTTGGGAGTCGGGAATTTAATGCCTAAGTGGTAGGTTGATGGGACTGTCTTCATGGAGTTTATCCATGGTGTTCTCATGATCACGTTATAGATTGCAGGATGGTTTACGACCGCAAAATCGACGACTTTTGTGATCTCCTTGGCAATCACCAGAAGCTTGATCGATCTGAGAGTCATTGGCGTCGTACCGGAGAAACCTGTGAGTGGTTTCGGTGCGGGTGTAACATCGAATAAGTTGATGTTCATCCTGTTGAGGGTATTGCGAAAGATGATATTAACGGTACTTCCTGTGTCGATGAGGACCCTGGCAAATTCGAGGTCTTTTATGATGAGGTTGATCACGAGGGGATCGTTATGGGGTTTGTCGATTCTGATAATTTCGTATTCCTCGAAAGTGATAGTGTCATTTCCGGTGTCGAGTGGCATAGACCAGTTTGCACTTGACTCAACCTTTCGGTGGTATGCTTTTATCGATGAGACGGTGTCGCGAAAGTATTGCCACCCTCCGATGATCATATTCACTCTACGGCGATTGGAGTCGTTGCCTTTGTCGTCGGATCTCCTTACGCGTTTTCCATCCGCTTGAGTTCCTTGAGTCATGGCGTCTCCTAGGGGTGCCTTATCGGTTCAGGGTTGGCGGTTTGTTTCGCGTAAGAGGTCTTTTACGGTAGTTATGTCTGAGATTTCCCCCGCGAGCAGTTTTGCTGTTAGCCTTGCTCCGAGAATCTTGCAGTTTGCGGTGGAGTGATCTTTCGTTTGGTGTAACTTGCAGAAGATGTTCTTATCATATGACGTATTCCGCGTCCAGATGTTCCCCGATGTCCTACCTTGTTCGAACAAAGAGTTGATAGCGTAATTATGTGCCCCCTGGACGTCTTCTCCCTTGTGATGTACATACTTGTCCCTTATGAGGGATCTTCTTTTTCGTTTTTTGTTCTGAGGTAACATCTTTCGAGGAAGTCTTAGCTGGTTTATGTTTTTGCCATAGAACTTTCATCTCTTCTTTGATGATGATGAAGTCTATAGGCTTATGAAGCGCATCCTGAATAGTGCATGGTTTTTCGAGAGCTATCCTTTTCCTAAAATTTGACTTGTACCAGAGGGTTTTTCAGAGCGCGTCTACTGCTACCTTGTCGTTGATCCCGCTGACTCTCGACATCACAATCTTGAACCTGTTCATGAAATCTCTGAGAGATTCGTCTTCTCTTTGAGACAGGATCCATATATCGACGTCTGAGATTTGTCTGTCCATAAACATTGAGTATTTTTTGAGAAATTCCGAGGAGAATTGACAAAAACTTCCGTGGAGTTACATTTTAGACGGGAGAACCACTCGAGGGCCGCCCCTTGGAGATGCTCGACAAAGAGATGGGAGAAGCCAGCGTCTTTGTCGCCTTCCCTGAGCTTGGATCTCGCCATCGCGATCTAGAAAGTCTGCAGGTGAGGTTTCAGATCAGAGGTTATGTCATACATTGGGATTTTCACCTTCCTAGGATCCGAGACTTTGGTGTTGGTTATGCGAGCAGTGAATGGAGTTTTACGGGTCTCTTCGAGGAGCCTATTGATCTCTGGTGTGGCACTGGTCGTGTGGTGGATCTGCGATTTTACCGCTTTAACCTCTGCAGCTTTCGCGATGTAGTCACGAAGTCGCGAAGCTCGTCGAGATCCTCATTGGTCTTTTTTCGAGATGGTCCGCGTGTACTGCGAATGGCTCTGGCTTGCTCTTCGTCCTGTTTCTCTTGCTCTGCCCAAAAGATATTTTCTTCTTCTTCTTCTTCTTCTGTCATGGGTTCGTTGAGCTGAGAGTTATTCTGTGTTGTGCGACCTTTAACTCTTCTTGGGTGTATATCATCATCTTCATCCGTGGGATCGGAATGATCGCTGAATTCCAAGTCGATTCGCTCGACTTCGTTTTCTTCTATTTCCTTCTCGAGAGTCGGAAGGTCATCCAAGTTTTTCCGCACTGCGACAGGGGTGATTTCATAGGGATTTTGTTCCGATGGTTTTTCCTGCGCGTTCTGGAGTATGCCAAGCGGAGTGGTGAAGTCGAGTCTAGATCCGTGTGGAATAATAGTTCTAGTCCTCGCGGTTAGGATTTCAACCTCTTTAGCGAGAGAGCTAGTTAGTTTATCTTGTTTGGCCAACTTCTTTTCGAGATTCGAGAACATCTTTTTGCGTCATCATTGACAGTGGTGTTGTTCGTCGCCGAAGTGTTTTCAATGTCGTTGTTCGCACTGTCACCGTCACGAGCTAGTTGATTGTTTTGGTCGTCTGTAGTCATATCTGATCTAGCATTTTGCGGCTGTGAGTTAGATTGATTCGTACCCTAAACGAATAGGCACCCTCTTTCTAGCGCTAAACTGTGGGAACCGAAACTCGCACTGTCGATTTCCGTTATCAAAGGAAAGCAAGAAAACCCTAACTTTCTTTGAGATCCTAGATTTCTGATAAACCAAACAACGAGAGATCGAAATACGAAGAAACAGACGACGAAGTAAAAGTAAAACGAGAATAGAAAAAAGAGTTGAGCAATCGAGATCTTATTCAGAATCTGTGTTTGAGCGTTACAATATGTGATAAGCAGTGACCGCAAGAGCTGTCAGCGAGTATCCTAGTTCTAACAGCGTAAGACTTGTAAACCTAGTTGAGTCGCAACTCGCTAATAAAATACGAAAAATAACTTAATTGCTCTAAGTGCTAAGTTGTGAAGAAATTTTTGATCTCTTCGTCCTTCTCCTTGGCCTCTCTTATAGTTGCCTTCGTAGGCCAACCCGGTTTCCTTTTCTGCCCTAGATTCGAGTATATCCTTCCGCGGAAATATTCCTTTTTCGAGAATATACTTTATCTTTTTGATTTTTCCATACTTATCTTTAAACTTGACTTTATCGTGTTTTTCATTTATCATTCGTTGAACTCGGGTAAATCGTTAACGTAGGTGGGCTCATTCTCATACGGAATCGTAAGTGGACTTTTATAGAGTTTTGGGTCTTCCTGGGCTGTTTTGCGATTAAATGACTTTTACGATTTCTTTCGGAGAAATCGTTCTTTGTAAGATTACGCAGTGATGGTTTCGCGAAGTGATAAGACCAATCGTGTAGTTAAGAAAATGTCGGTATTTTAGTTGACCGTTATCGTTTTATACGATCGATATGAAGTTTTTACTAAAAGAACAAGTCTTTACGATTATTATTGCGAAACTTTAATGGAAACTCCAATCAAGACAAAATAAGAGACAACTAAACCAAGATTCGAAGGAGAATATGATCGAGAGGACGTGGTCTAGTCAACCGTGGGCGACTAGACATTGTCCGTGTCTAGTCGCCCGTGGGCGACTAGACTTTTGTCGAGAGTCTACTCTCCCATGGGCGGCTAGACTTGCCGAGGGTCTAGTCGCCCTTGGACGACTAGACTTGCCGAGGGTCTAGTCGCCCATGGGCGACTAGACTTGCCGAGTGTCTAGACGCCCATGGGCGACTAGACTTGCCGAGAGTCTAGTCGCCCATAGGCGACTAGATCTTGCTCGTGTTTCCGAAGAGACACGGTTATCCGATGTTTACGGTGACTTCTTATGGCTCTGAAACTTATCTATTGAGATATCTCGTGAGTTATCCGGAAGTCTAGAGCATTGATTTCGATACTCTCGCATTTAGTTGCTCGCCGGTAACTAGACTTTTCGAGGTGATCGCCTACGATTGACTAGACAAGGGTTTTGACGTTTGGTTGAGAGGAGATCGTCTAGACGAAAAGAACCTCGGATTTGATAATCCTCTTACGATTTTTGTTCTCGAAAGAGAGACAACATTTTCATGGCGCTTTTTAGGCGTTGATTTCGTTGTGAACATTTTTGACCCCAACACATTTTAATTGTGCCTCGTAGATAGCGCAAGATCCACTTAACTACTTTCCAATGCTCTTTTCCTGGATTAGCTAGGAAGCGACTCACAACTCCTAACACATAGGCAATATCAGGTCTGGTACATACCAAAGCATACATGCGACTTCTGACTGCAGAAGCATATGGGGTATTCTTCATTTCCTCTTTTTCTTCCTCACTTGTCGGAATTTGATCCAAACTTAGCTTGAAATGTCTAGAAAGTGGAGTACTCACTAACTTTGCCTTGTGCATATTGAATCTCTCCAATACCCTTTCAATATATCGTTCTTGTGATAGCCATAAATGCCTTTTAGATCTATCACGAGTGATCTTCAACCCAAGAATTTTTCTTGCTTGCCCCAAGTCTTTCACGGGTCTTTCACGGCAAAGCACTTGCCTAAATTCTTCTTTAGTGCATTTATCTTGTCGTGATCTTGGCCCACAATCAACATATCATCAACATAGAGTAATCATATGAGAAATTCGCCGCTTGCATACCTCTTTACAAAAACACAATGGTCATTCTTAGTTTTTTGAAAGTCATGATTCACCATGAAAGAGTCAAACTTCTTATACCATTGCCTTGGGGCTTGCTTGAGCCTTTAACGACTCTTCTTCAATCGACATACCAAGTCCTCTTTTCTTGGAATTTTGAATCCTTCGGTTGCTCTTTATAGATCTCCTCCTCGAGGTCACCATGGAGAAAAGTCGTCTTGACATCGAGTTGTTCAATCTCTAAGTCTAGAAACGCTGCTAGACAAAGAATAACTCGGATAGAGGACATCTTCACTACTGGAGAGAATATTTTTTTCAAAATCTATACCTTTCTTCTGGTTGAATACCTTCACAACCAATCGGGCTTTGTATCTAAGCTTTGAGCTTCTCTCCTTATACTTTATCCGGTATACCCATTTGTCCTTTAAGGCTCTCTTTTCTTTTGGCAATTTCATCAACTCATAAGTGTGATTATCATGCAAAGATTGCATTTCATCTTGCATAGCTTCTACCCATTCATCTTTATGGATGTCTCTTATGGCCTCCTCGTAGCTTTGAGGCTCCTCCTCATCTCTAAGATTTACATACTCATCTCGATAATATCTTACAGATGGTCTTGTCTCTCTTCCAAACCCTCTTTGTTCAACTTCTGGTGGATTGTCAGTTTCTATTTGTGGTTCTAGTTGATTTTCTTCTTCATTCTTTTCACTATTATGTTCTTCTTCGAGGTCAACACCACCACTCTCAACAACTTCTTCTACATCGGTTTGGTGAGCATCTTCACCTCTTCTAACTCTTAGCTTTGGCTTCTCGGATTTTTGGATGTCTACGATTGTCTGGTCCTCGAAGAATACAATGTCCCTACTTCTCATAACTTTTTTATTAATCGAATCCCAAAGTCGATAACCGAACTCATCTTTTGGTGAACCAAGATAGATGCATTCTTTAGTCTTAGAATCTAGCTTAGCTCGTTCGTCCTTAGAAATATGAACGAATGCTCTACACCCAAATACCTTCAAATGGTCGTAAGAGACCTTCTTGCCTAACCATATTTCTTCTGGAACATCACCTTCTAATGGAATTGATGGTGTAAGATTTATGATGTCAATTGCAGTCTTTGTAGCCTCTCCCCAGAATGACTTGGGTAATTTTGCATGAGAGAGCAAACACTGAACCCTATCTCTGATAGTTCGATTCATTCTCTCAGCAACCCATTTATTTGAGGCATCTTAGGTGGTGTTTTCTCGATTCTGATTCTACGAGTTTTGCAAAATTCCTCAAAGGGGTCTTGATACTCACCACCATTATCCAATCGAATGCACTTGAGTTTTTGACCAGTACTTCATTCTACTTGGGCTATAAACTCCTTAAAAGCATCAAGAACTTGATCTTTAGATTTTCACAGAAATACTCATACCTTTCTTGAGTAGTCATCAATAAAGGTGACGAAGTACGATGCACCACCGATGGATTTTTCTGTCATAGAACATAAGTCTGTATGCACGAGATCAAGGATACGCTTCTTTCTTGTAGGTGTAGAAGATCTCTGGAAAGCGACTTTGTGTTGTTTTCCAGCTAAGCAATCTGAGCAAGGTTAAAGGGACATACCTTTCATATCAGGTAGAAGTTTCTTTCGAGCGAGTATATTCGACGCCTTCTCGCTCATATGTCCAAGTCATCGATGCCATAATTCCATATATGAACTTGCAACATTTACTTCCTCCTTAAAGTGCTTAGCTTGTGTTACATGCAATGATCCTTCTTTTTATCCTCGAGCCATGATGAGACTTTCTTTTGTTAACCTTCATTTTTCACTACCAAAGTGGTTATCTAAACCAGCATAATCAAGCTTTTTGGTCGATATGATATTAAGTCTCATTTCATGAACATGTCTCACATCCTTGAGGACTAGCTTACATTTTGTGTTTGATGTAAGAATAACATCCCCCCCTTTCTAACTATCTTGCTTTTTCCATGATTACCCTTTTGAACGTTACCAAAGTTTCCGCTTTGGTAGGTTGCAAAGAGGCTTCCATGAGGGATAACATAAAATGAAGCACCAGAATCAACAATCCATGAGCAATCATCAGAGGCAAGATTACATTCTCCAACGAGATATACGTCTTCATGCTTCTTTGAAGGAATAAACCGGTCTGCTTTGATGTTACCTGCTCGTTGGTCTTTCTTGAAGAATCAACACTCCGACTTTACGTGACCAACCTTACCACAATAATAGCAGGTAACTTTATGATGAGACTTGGAACGTCTTCGAGATTGTTCTCGACCTCGGCTTCTACAACTTCCTCGCGTTTCTTCTCTACCTCGTCTATCAATGATATTGGCCTCTGAATGAGAGCTTGAGCCTCGTTCCTTCCTTCAAAGTTCTTCATTTATAAGACTATCATTGACGGTATCAATGGTAAGTTTTCCCTCCGATGCTGAATTGCTTAAAGTGACAACTAGCGTGTCTCAACTCTCCAGTAGAGAACTAAGGACTAGAAGGGCTTGCATCTCGTCTTCAACCTTCATTTCAACTTTCTTAAGGTGATTTACGAGCCCTCTAAAGTTATTCAAGTGATCCATCATACTTTGTTCATCCTTATGCTCCAACTTTACCAATCGTCAAACAAGGAGGACTTTGTTTCGAGGCGTCTTTTTTTGAATCTTAGACTCGAGTTTTGTCCATAATTCAAAAGTATTTGTATAATTAGAGACATGTTCAAAAAGAGATCGGTCAATATACTTACGAATCACTGCAAGCACCTTTCGGTTTAGAATCTTCCATATTTTGTCATCCTTTCCTTATGGCTTGTCCTTCATGATGATGGGTTCATGCAAATCTTTGCAATAAATATGATCTTCCATGAACTGGTTCCAATAAGAGTAGTTGTCCGTCATGAGTTTAAACATGTCACCTTCAACGGTAACGGTAGCCTCCATCTTGAATCACACGAAATAACTACGATATATGCGAACCTAGCTCTGATACCACTTGTTGGGAAAATTACCCAATAACTCTTTTTGAGATTAAGATAGGATTGAGGCAACTTAAAATAAAAGACAAACTCTTTTATTTATTAGGAAAGACATTTAGTACAAAGACTCTTGTTTTGTAGACTCTCATAGATGTTATACACTTCTTAGTTATGTTACAAATGCCACCAAACACATCTATTTATACTAGTGGTGGCTTAAGTACCTAGATAATTTTAGATTTCTCTACTTCTTATCTCATTTTAAAACATGTCATCTTCCATAATATTCTCTATTTTTTTATAATTCTAGAAAATTCTACATAATTGATTACATTTTTTATATAGTTATATAATATAAATACTAAATACTCGTTGAAAATGTGAAATCAAGGTAGTTGAATAAGTAATAAATTCTAGCGATGTCTTTTTTAGTTAGCGAGTTAATTTCCCGGTGTACTAGAACTACACTAATGTAATGCATTTTCAGTATGAAACGCTTAAAAATGTGAGATATGCTTTTGGTTTGGAATAATATAATAACGTATAATTTTGTTACGTGAATTCTGACACCGGAGCTTTTCAACATAAAAAATGAAGACATGCATGGTCGCCTTTGACTAAAGGGATGTACATACTTACATTAGGAAATGGCTTTACAACAATGAGGCGGGAATTCTTGATCATTGGCCGCTATAAATACATTGATTAACATCTATTGTGATCACAAACATAGTAGCAGCTTTAGCCCTCGAAGTTGTTATTCTAGTTGTTCGTTTTTCTTAGAAGCGTTGGGGAGATGGTGCATTTGTTCTAATTTGTAGCAAGTATCTGTTAAGTTTGTGTTATGGATTATGAACAGCAATACTTCGATAGCCAATAAACTTGAATAACTTTCTGTATTGATAAAGAGATATATATTACTTGATAAAAACAGAGGTTCTAGATCGACAAAGCTTCA
>OVAN01010737.1:0-15420 GCA_900406275.1 Anastatica hierochuntica | reverse complement strand
TGAATTGGGGATTTTAGATGGTAAATAATTAATTTTTTAAAAAAATTAAACTAAAGAGCACATGTGTGTTAAAAAAAATAAAAGAATCACGTGTTTTTAATGGGATTGTCTCATAACACAGTTCCGTCGCCGGAGATATTACTCTCGCTAACACCGTGTACTTTTCCGTTAAATAAATTGTCGGCGCACAGGATGAAACCATTTTGAATGTTTAAAGTGATAAATATTCCATCTTCATGGTTTATTATGTAAGTGTTATATTCTCAGGGTTTAAAGTGTAAGTAGGTGACATTCTCGAGGTTTTTTATGCGATTTTCCCATTTAAAATCTAAACTCTAAATCTCAAATAAATGAACTGAAGCGTCATGTAAATTAATAACAACAAAAAATAGGTTATAGAAAAATAAACTATGTCGTGTAAAGAGGTATATTGAAAATTGTGATTTTCGTGAGAAAATGCTCATTTAATTCCTGAATATATGTAGCTAGCAATTTTAATCCTCAACTATCACTTGAGCATAATATTTTCTTAGATATGTATTGACTTTGCAAAATCAAGATTAAAAATCTCATGCGATAATAATGACAAAGATGTCGTTAAATATAAATAAAAACAATGAAATTTTTCATTTAATTCCTCAACAATATGTAATTAACTATTTTAATCCTAACTATCATTTTCATAGAAAAATCTCATTTTTCAAGTAATTAGTAAAATTAGGATTTAAAAAGTTAGATGTTGATTAGGAAACCGACAATGTAAAGCATGATAGATTTGTTTGATTACTATGATTTTTCATAGTGAGTACCCACAAGGATTACAAATCTACAAATGCAAATAGCTTTTGGGATACAATATATGGTGGTTAATATTAGGCTCATGCATATAATCCAGATTTGATGACCCATATCAGAACTGATACAAGCACAAGCCGTCAAGGCTTGTAATCTTTTAGAACATCAAATCAAAAGTTTGATGATGTGAAAGCTGTGTGAATAATAGAGGTGGAATGGAAGGGGGATTGACTCACTCAATCAAATGAACGAACAAAGGGGTTTAAATCACTCAAACACGGTGATTCGTGGCTTCAACAGGACTTATTGAATCACTCAAAAGTACTAGAGAAGAAACAACACAAAGACTCAACTTTATAGTTGAATAATACATTTATTACACTCTAAAAGGATCAAGGGTGAGTTTAAAGATGGATCTCGAGCTGATCTTTTGAAAGCTCATAGAAAGTAGTCCTAAAAAGCTAAAACAAGAAAAAGATTTGAAACAGTAGTAATATGGTCGTTGAAATTTTTAATTGAGCAAATCTAGCCAAAAATGGAAATAACCATTAAATCCTTGTATTTTATGAGTTTTGGCAGGAAGTAATGCATTCTTGAGACCTCCTTTGATGTGTAGAGAGCTTTCAAAATGCAGCTCTTTAGGGGAAAGAGTCATTGGAGATTTAAGATGCAAGGTATGAATGCATATGTAAAAGGAAATTTTCTAAGGTGTAGGATCCGCCTGATCCTGTGGTTTCTGGTCCATGAGAAGAATGTATCTGACTCTTTTAGACCTTTGGATGTGTCTTCTGAATGCACATATTTCTCTCCTGGTCGTCAAAGTTTGCTTTTCAAGTACTTAAACCAATGAGCTTCTAAATAAGGTAAGTTTACAACGATTCTAGAAAATGGGTCATATCTTGAGATTTTCGTGTTCATTTCTCCTGGTTTTGGGCTTAGTGGCTCTATAAGGGATCTCTCTTGAAGTCCATAACTGATTTTGGTGTAAACCACCTCTAGAATCGAATGTGCTAACTTTCAGATTTGTAAACCATAAGAGATCCCTTGTAAATCATAGATGATCTCTTGTACACTATAAGAGATCCCTCTTGAACATTCGGTTTGTATCTTGCTTAACTTTCATGTCAGAGTGACTTTTAATCTGACTCCATTTGGCGTTGAAGCATTGTTGAGTGTAGAATTCAGGACAATTGGTTTCATGTCGAAATTCCTCCTCGCTGACGAGATATGGTATTTTGAATGCACATATGCCACTGCTGGATCCAAGGCTGCTTGAATGGATAGTTGGATGGAGTTGTGGATCAACAACTCATCTGATATCCTCATCAAGAACCAACCCAAAATAAAGGGTTCAATTAGTTTCGATTATATAGAATAACCTGAACGGTTACTGAATCATGCTGAGTTCGAATTTCGGTTCGGTTTGGTCCACATCAGAATTGAAACTCGGTTGGATACCCAAGACACATTATAGTATTATACATAATCATATATGGCATATATACACATACATATACTCATATACTATATATATATATCCTAATCTTCACACGTCCATCAAATCAAATCGACAGTTAATCGGGTGACGTTGGCCTCATTGACATTGCAACTCACAATGGCGTGACCCTTGCAACCCTCAAATGAAATACTCTCCTCTAATTTGGTCTTTATCTTGTGGTATCGAAAACCCCTTTTGTGTAAGTTCCAATTTCGAACTTTGATCTCTATATCTCAAGAACGATAGACAAAGACACAACCGAGTGTAATTTGGTCATTGGAAGATTTTCCGTTTTTCGGATTTTATTTAATGTCATCCATTTTGTAATGATACTTTTGATTTTGATTTTGCGAAGTTAGCTCAAAGTTTATGAATTTTTATCCACAAATTAGAGTTGGAGATTAAAATAGTTAATTACAAGTAATTGAGGAATAAATGAGTATTTTTTTCGTTTTTTGATTTATTTTTAACGCTGTCTTTGTGGTATGATTTTTCAATTTTGATTTTGCAAAGTCAACTCAAAATTTTTTTTAAAAATTTATGTGCAAATGCTAGTTGAGGAATAAAATTGCTAATTGATGCATTTACTAGCTTTTTCGTCGGTTTGAATTGTGTCATCTTTGGTTATACTAGTTGCTACTTTGTTGGGAAACAATAAAATGAGTTCCATGGTCAGTCATACTCCATATAATTCCTATAATTCCGTTTAAAGATATTGGTTGTTTCAACTCTAATCTCTAGTTGTCATCTTGAAGATTACACACCCTATAATTTCGTGTGAACTTTTGATTATAAAATGGTAATATCATTTTTAAATTAAAAAGGAGAAAACTTAAAATTAAAATGAAATATTACTATTAGAAAGGGTTTTTTTTCCCCAAAAATAACATTAAAATGAAATATTCCCTCACTTTTTCCCCGTCTGTTTACCAAAAAAAAAAAACTTCATCCTGTCCGGACCTTAATGTATACTCTCTCTCTCCGTCAACTTTAGATTTTCCCTAACATTTTCTCTCTCATAGTCTTTTACATCTGCTTTCACTCTCTCTCTCTCCTCCTCCTCTATAAAGTAGAGTTTTGCAGCGCGTGAAAAAATGGCTTTTCTGACTGTAACACGACGCGTTTGAAATCTCCATCATCTCTCTCTCTCCTCAAAGATTCCACCTAACTATATATATATATATATATGTTACGTGTATATACGTCCAATATCCTTCATCCAACAGTTTGATATCGTAAGAGTTCGCCGGTAAAGAGCAGATTTTCTATCTTTGGATTTTGGGTCCAATGAGGCCGTTTTCAAAGCACGATCGACGCCGGTGGTCTTTTGATTCAGTTTCTGCCGGAAGAACCGCCGTCGGGAGTGCATCTACTTCTCCGGGGACTGAATGCTCCAACGGTGGTGGTTACGGTGAAGAGTTCGTGGAAGTTACCATCGATCTTCAGGACGATGATACCATCGTTCTCCGTAGCGTCGAGCCAGCAACCTCCATTAACGTCGATATCTCCGACGAAACCGCCTCTTCAACCGGCGGTGGCGGGATGATAACTCCGGTTTCCATCTCGAGATCTCCGACGATGAAGCGGACTTCGTCGAACCGGCTGCGGCAATTCTCGCAGGAGCTCAAGGCGGAAGCAGTCGCCAAGGCGAAGCAGCTGTCGCAGGAGCTGAGACGGTTCTCTTGGTCTCGGTCTTTCTCAGGTACGTTAACAGCGGCGGGGAATTATAACGGAGGAGGAGGAGGAGGAGGGTTAGTGAACTCGGCTTTAGAGGCTAGAGCCTTGAGGAAACAAAGAGCTCAGCTAGATCGGACTCGGTCTAGTGCTCAGAGAGCTCTTCGTGGTTTGAGATTCATCAGCAATAATAACAAAAGCATCGATGGTTGGAACCATGTTCATACCAATTTCGAAAAACTTGCCAAAAACGGTTACATCTACCGATCCGACTTCGCTCAATGCATTGGTTCGGAATCTGGATCCAACTACCTCAATTCCAATTTCTTGAGATTCAAGATTCTGATATTCCATTTGATTTTCTTTCTTGCAGGAATGAAAGATTCGAAGGAATTTGCATTGGAACTATTCGATGCATTGAGTAGGAGAAGAAGATTAAAAGTTGAGAAAATCAGTCACGACGAGCTTTACGAGTATTGGTCTCAAATCAACGACGAAAGCTTCGATTCTCGTCTCCAGATCTTCTTCGACATGTACGTTAATTTTAAAAGAAAAAAAAAGTTACTTACTAATGAGATTACTCCTAATCACATTTTTGTTTTACTTAAATTTAATAATAATTATTATTATCCTAAAAAATCCCATAATTTCAGCGTTAACAGATCAGTCTTCTTAATAATTATGACAATAAAACAGTGTTGGAAGTAATGGTAATTTGCATGTGTTGAGGAATTATTGTTCCCGAAGGAAGCGTATGTTTTAATTAAAACAAAACCTTTTGACTTTGAAGTTGATAGATAATTAATACACACAGCTGATCACATTCCACACTAATCTTCTTTATTTTGTCGGAATTTACAGAGTGGACAAGAACGAAGATGGGAGAATTACAGAAGAGGAAGTTAAGGAGGTAATTAATTAACTGCTGACTATATCTCTTTAATTTTTTATTTTTTAAATAACAAGCAGACAATTAGCGTTATCAATTTTGTTATTATGCTGTTAATCAACTAAATACTTAGTATATTTTTAGATTTATTCGTAATAAGTAATGAAAATTTAATAAAACTGGGAGTAGTAGTCAAATTTAGTTTTTATTTATATATGTACAATCAAAGTTAGGCGGGGATTTGGTGACCTTAAATCGCATCAAATGCTGATATACTAACCACTCCATCTGATTTTTTTAAAAAGAACCAAAATACGAATTTGTTACTAAGGTGGTGTCATATATGTTGAAATATTTTTATTGCTTTTTTGACTAGAAATATTCACAAGTTGGTTTTAAAATATCTAATGACGGTAACACAATCAGGCAATAGCGATAGCTTACTCACTTTTAAAAAACATTAAGTAACAAAAGTCCTTATCCTTTTGTTTGGAAAAAAATGTTATGCAGATCATAATGTTGAGTGCATCTGCAAATAAGCTATCGAGATTGAAAGAACAAGCAGAGGAATATGCAGCTTTAATTATGGAAGAGTTAGATCCTGAGAGACTTGGTTACATAGAGGTAAGTTGGTTTGGTCCCAATACTTTGTATCTTTAATAAGTAAAGTTATGTTTCCAATGCCACCATGTGTTTTGTTTCCGTGCTTGCATGATGTGAATATTATATACTCTCCTTATATTGCAAATTTGTTTCAATACTTTCGTTATACAAAACGGAATAAAGTATGTTAAACCGCCGCCCATAAATAGATATTCAATTGTTCTTTTTATTCAATGACCTCACAAGTTATAAGAAATACTAAATGGATAGACAATTTTACTAGCTTTAAATTATTTCCTGTTTGCATTTTTTTTATATACTCTTATCTCATTTGCTGACCCATCTAGATTCTTCTATTAACTAGCTTAATTATAAAGTTTTGATTTTGTGAAATTTTGACATTTAACTATCAGCTGGCTTGGTAGGTGAAGTAGTTAGAATTAAAGCTAGTTCAATTGTCCAATTAAGGTATTAGAGATACAAGAGACTTAAGTAACTATTATATGTCAATGTTTATTAGTATGATTCATTAAAGAGGCAATAATTTCAAAAACTTAATGCTAGTTTTTTTTCATCGTCTTCTCGTGTAGCTATGGCAACTAGAGACGCTGCTTCTACAAAAAGACACATACCTAAACTACAGTCAAGCATTGAGCTATACAAGCCAAGCATTGAGCCAAAACCTTCACGGGTTAAGAAAAAAGAGTCGGATTCATCGAATGAGCTCGGATTTCGTCTACTTGATGCAAGAGAATTGGAAAAGAATATGGGTTTTGTGCTTATGGGTCATGATCATGATCGGATTGTTCTTGTGGAAATTCTTCCAATACAAGCAGAAAGATGCGTTTCGTGTGATGGGTTATTGCTTACTAACAGCAAAAGGAGCAGCTGAAATACTAAAATTCAACATGGCTCTTATACTTTTCCCTGTTTGCAGAAACACAATTACTTGGCTCAGATCAACAACACTCTCTTCCTTCGTTCCGTTCGATGATAACATCAACTTCCACAAGGTTAGTGAACTACAAAACCCTTCAAATATATGAATTTTGTTTTGTTTACCTTTGAATTTGTACTTATTTTTAGGAATTTTAGGGGTCCCAATCCCATCGCAACTTTCTTATCGTGAATGTATTATAAGTCAAAACCAATACAAAACCCTCTTCGAACGCAATGTGGTGTCGAAAAAAGAAGAGAATGTGGGTCTCATTCTCATTCTTATATTCCTTTGTGCACGCACTAGATGAAGTTGACAGCTAAACAGCTATTTTCGCTTTCCCTTTTCTCTCCCCATTACTTACATTTTTGCCACAAAAAAGAGAAAATTATTCTTTTTTCGTTTAGTTTGAGTAAATTTTGGTTCTGTTTTTTTAACCAAAAGAAATTTTCTTTTGGTTCTGTTTTTTAACCAAAAGAAAATTTGATTCTAATTTTGATTTGTTTTGTTAAAAATTAACTTAATTTGCAGTTGTTTACAATTAATATTAAAAAAGGATTTTCTTTTGGTAATTTCTTGGAAATTTCAGACATTTCACCCATAATTTTATTCCCTTTCGGAGTTAAACTTTAAATATTTTTATTTAAAAATAACTTTTTTCACTAAAAGAGGATTGATTGGCGCATAATGGCGAGAGTATAATAGTAATAGATTTAATATTATTTAGTTATGAAGTTAAATGTTAAATTATAAAAAAAAATGTGTATACCAGTTACATAGTGATAAATGTCTTTCATAATATCAGGGAGAGATCTGAATATATCAAAATCTCTTATTTGAAAGACTCTTCTCACCCTCTCTCTTTCTTTTTTCTATGGTTTTTTATATTTTTAACGGTGAGAGACTCCTATTGGAGATGCTGGAACCAAACCAACCCCTTTGTGTTTCCATCATAATCATAGTGGTGTGTGCTGAGTTTTGTTCTGATAAGAAGAGTGGTGTGGCTTTCTATTTGGGTTGGTTTATATTTTCACAATCTACAGTTGATTTGAATCGATGGTTTTTTTCATTTACATTCTATATACTTAATACTTAATATATCGAGAAACCGGTTTAGTGGTGTGCAAAAAGAATTACCAACCCTTAAAAATGAAGATTAGAAAATAAAAAAGTGAAGGTTTGTATGGGGAAAAAAATATTCTTTGATAAACTTAGAAGCTTATGCTCAATTTCTCATAAAAACATTTTTGGTTGAAAAGATTTTAAATTCACAGTGTTCTTCTTTTGGTTATCCACAGACAATAGCAGGAGCCATTGTAGTAGCCGTGATCCTTCATGTTGGGAACCATCTTGCTTGTGATTTCCCAAGAATTGTTAGAGCCACAGAATATGATTACAATCGCTATCTCTTCCATTACTTTCAACGTAAACAACCAACCTATTTCGATCTCGTTAAGGGACCTGAAGGAATCACAGGGATCCTAATGATCATTCTGATGGCTATTTCATTCACCTTAGCAACAAGATGGTTTCGACGTAACCTCGTCAAACTTCCAAAGCCATTTGATCGTCTTACTGGTTTTAACGCCTTCTGGTATTCGCACCATTTGTTCGTCATTGTCTATATCTTGCTTATCCTCCATGGTATCTTCCTCTATTTCGCCAAACCTTGGTATGTTCACACGGTAAGTCTCTTATCTGACTGACTACTCTTTATCTCATTTTAAAGAAAACATAATCATGATTTTGGAGATGTCATTTTTTGCAGACATGGATGTATCTTTCAGTGCCAATTCTACTCTATGGTGGAGAAAGAACACTTAGATATTTCCGCTCTGGTTCCTATTCCGTTCGACTTCTAAAGGTAAATCAAAACAGAAATAGCTCTAAAACAGAGTCCTCTGTTTTCTTTGTTTGTTCCTCATTTCATAACAGTCATTTGATTATGTTTCCCTTTAGGTTGCTATATATCCTGGTAACGTTCTGACGCTGCAAATGTCGAAACCACCTCAGTTTCGTTACAAAAGTGGACAATACATGTTCGTCCAGTGCCCAGCAGTTTCGCCATTCGAGTGGTAGAGAATCTACTCAACAAAAAAAAATATAACATGTCTTTTGTTACTAATCAAAATAGTCTCAATTCTTTCTTAATGACTTTTATTCGTTTTTTAGGCATCCCTTCTCCATTACTTCAGCTCCTGATGATGATTATCTCAGTATTCACATTAGACAACTTGGGGATTGGACTCAAGAACTCAAAAGAGTTTTCTCTGAAGTTTGTGAGGCACCAGTTGCCGGTAAAAGCGGACTTCTCAGAGCCGATGAAACAACCAAAAAAAGGTGTTACTATCACACAACCAGAGAAAAAGGTATGACTTATAATCAATCAAGTGCTGATATGTTTAGTTTATAAATGTTGTTTCAGTTTGCCAAAGCTATCGATTGATGGACCTTACGGTGCACCAGCACAAGACTATAGAAAATATGATGTTCTCTTGTTGGTTGGTCTCGGCATTGGTGCAACTCCATTTATCAGTATCTTGAAAGATTTGCTTAACAACATTGTTAAAATGGAAGAGCAAGCGGTAATAAACACAAAATCTCTTAAACCTCTTATGTGCAAACAATTACTAAAAGAAAATGGAAAGTTGAGAAATGTTTTTAACATCTCCAGGATTCAATCTCGGATTTCAGTAGATCATCAGAGCACAGCACAGGAAGCAACAGTGACAACAATAATAACAATACACCGAGGCGAAAGAGAATACTAAAAACCACAAATGCTTACTTCTATTGGGTAACAAGAGAACAAGGCTCTTTTGATTGGTTCAAAGGCATCATGAACGAAGTCGCCGAGCTTGATCAACGGGTAAAAACAAAACTAAGACAAGATTTACCGAGAAATAAAATCAACTGAGAATATCATAGTTGATCAATTATGTTTGTGTGGGGAACAACAGGGTGTGATAGAAATGCATAATTATTTGACAAGTGTGTATGAAGAAGGCGATGCTCGTTCTGCTCTCATTACAATGGTTCAAGCTCTAAATCATGCCAAAAATGGAGTCGACATTGTCTCTGGCACTAGGGTACGTAACTTTCTTCTTTTAACCATACATTATTATTACTCACTTGAATTCTAGATATACAAAAGTCTTGATTCTTTGGAGTTATCCAAAACAGTCCCCAACTTCTCATATGTGGAAAACTGAACCCCACAGCTCTCAAAATATTTGATTCTTGATGAGAAATAATTATATTTCAGGTCAGAACACATTTTGCAAGACCTAATTGGAAGAAGGTTCTCACGAAACTAAGCTCCAAACACTGCAATGCAAGGATAGGTAACAATCACTCACTCCCTTACTTTTCCAAAACCTCACAAAAAAAAAGAGAGAGAATATGTTTCTAGATTTCATCATTTTAGTCCCCACCATTTCCTTTCATTTTTTCTTGTCCATGGACAATGAGTTTCCATGTGTTGGAGGTATCTACTTTTATTCTTTTTCATGCTTTATACAACCTTTCATTTTCTATCACACTCAAACAACTATACAAAGAACATAAGAAAGATTCGTGTTTCTATCATATTGATTCTTAAATTTTGAGTTTCTTTTTTGCAGGAGTGTTTTATTGTGGAGTACCGGTTCTAGGCAAGGAGCTTAGCAAACTTTGCAACACATTCAATCAAAAAGGTTCAACGAAGTTTGAGTTTCACAAGGAGCATTTCTAAAAGACATGAATTCCAAAGAGGATTCTTTAATATCTCACTTGATATAGTATAGAATCAATCTCTTCACACCCCTTTCCAATACATATACATACTTTTAATTCTAAGTAATTAAACGTTAACACACTGTCAAAAGTGAGTGTGTTAATGTTTAATTCCACACGTTCTCTAGGTCTATATAAACCAAGGCATACGTGTAAATATACGAGAAGAAGAACACAAGGGGCAAGTTTGATAGAAACATTTAGTAACTTTTTATGTCATATGTTAGAATTTTTTTACAGTTACTTGTATATTAAGCAATGAGATGATGAGATATTCGTGAAGAAACCAACGTCGTTTTCAGTTGTGGAGAAAGTGCAATACAGCTGCAGGGAAGATAAAAGGGTTGGAAGAAAATAATAAGCATTGATAAGAGGCCCATGTGATTAGGAAGGAATAAGACATTTTGAGGGAGGAGTTTTTTCTCTATATATAGTTTTTTTGGTATTTTAAAATTTGTGGTGGAGTTGGTGAAAGAGAGACTAGTGCTTCTAGAAACTTGAGAGGATATTTGGAAATAAGTGAATTATACTAATTTTCAATCATTATTATTATTAAGATGTAAAACATAGAGTTCGGTAGTTTCTATTCCGTTGCTCTCTTTTAAATTCTAAAAAACAGCATCACTCATCCCTGCTAATATGTTTTGTGGTTTGTATCCTTCACAAGAAAAATCAAGTAGTAATGGAGTGAGAGTTTGCATAGGTTTTTTTCTCTTTCTTTTATCTTTGTCAAGAAACATAATTTATAAGAAAATCATTTCTTCTTCCATTTTTCAATCGTTTGGTTTCTTTTTAACTTTGGGAATGCCAACTGGAAAAATTTGTTAATAGACCAAAACACACTTTTGTTAAAGAGACCAAATTGTCATTAAGCTACTATGCTTTCTTTATCCAATATTAAAATAATTAAGGCCCAGTAGAATTTTGTGGTCATAAGCCTAAATGAGCTTAGTCTATTACCCATTTAGGGTCTCTAGAATGGACTAACAGGCAGGATTTTGGATCTTTGTTGCAATATTCAGAGAAACCTTTTTTTAAACAACAACGAATAACTAAAGATTTGAAACCAGACTTTTGTAATATTTTTACTATTAAGAAGTTGATTTGAGGTTCGTTGTGGAATATAATCTTGGAGTTTTGGGTTGGGGGTATGTATTTTGGATTCGGGTTTGTGTGGGTTCAGTATATTCTGGTTCAAATTTTTTGTATTTTTCAGATTTTTTGGATCGATACGAAAATATTCATTAAGTATTCGAATATACCTAATAAAATCAAATATTCAAAAACTAAATTCAATACACAAATATAATTTGAACCATTTAAGATCAACTACAAAAAAAATAAACATAGTATTGAATATTTTAATTTCTTATGCAAGTTTTGAATACATATTTTAGAATATTTATTCCGATATTTGGTATCTTTATTTGCTCATCAATATTCCGGATTCGGATTTGAGTTTAGATTTTTTCGGGTATTTCAGTTATTCGAGTATTTTCAAATACTCGTTCGAGTTTATTTCGGATTTAGATAATACTCCATAATCGAACTATCGAGGAACAAGATCCATTCAGATTTTATTTCGGATTCGGTTCAAAAAATATGATGAGCCCTCATAGCTAAACTTTATATTAGTTGCTAGAGTTTACAATAGCCACACAAATTTTGCAGTCATTTGAAGTCGTCTAAAGATAAAAGTCAAGCAAAAGCCTATTGTTTTTACCTCTACCAATACTGATAACCATATAGAATTACCTATAATAACACTTAAAACCTCTTTATTATTAGACTAAGATCTATAAAGAAAGAACAAAAGTTTATCATGACAGAAAGATAGTGCCAAAGACGTTTTCCAAACGATCGAGTTCTACTATTCAATTCAAGACTAAAGCTTTTTTCCCAGAAAGATAAAATCACGTTAATCCGGACCATTCTAAATTAAAGAAGTAAAATCATATGGAGTCGTTTGTCCTTTGGGACCCAAATGGATGCTAAAAGAGCGGGAACCTTGATTTGCTTAATTTCAGCATCACTGTCAATGACCAATAACTCAATCCTTATCTTGCAGATGCACCAATTGGCGAGGATATCGAGATTTCTTTGACCAATTCACCTCACATTTAAAAAGAAAAAGGAGTCAAGCTAATTGACTATAAACAAACGCTTTGTAGGAGGCAAAACACAGTGATTTAAGTTTTATTTTATTCGTTTTTAGTCTTATAATTCATAAATTCACTCATTTGTTTTAAACTTACAGAAAAGACGGGAAATAATTGAAGGATAACGCGTTCAGATCAAGAGGGTGGGTCACAGACGAGAAGAGCCTTCTCACCGATTGGTGGAGAGCTCCCCACCTATTCCTACCAGGAGAATGATCGTAGGCGGTGGTCAAGCTCAATTGCCTTTCGCCCTTGTCCACCTCACTTCCTCTCTTCCCCACAGACCGCCCGTCCGTTTTCGTCACAAACCGGTGGGAATTTTGCATGCGGCCGGTGAGACTCACCAAGTACCTCAACCACCAGCCTATGTCCTTGACACTTCATTCCTCCTCCCCCCTCCCCCACCGCCACACCAAAACCTTCCACCAACCTATAAGCCATGTCGAGTGGCCGATGCAACCAAATTCCGAGGCAAATCAACATTTTCCTTGGTTGTTTCTTCACCATGTCCAATCCGGCCATTCCCTCCAACAACCCGACCATGGAGAACGACATCACAAAAACTCATTCCATGCTCGAATCCGACCATAAAAAATATGGATACTACTATTATCTTGGCTAGGTACTTACTTGGATGATTCTTCAAAACTATGTTCTGCCAAGTAAATCAATGCCTACAGTCAAATATGCTTGGATAAAGTGAATATAATATGGAAAATAGCCCGGATGGTTTTCAAGATGCCAAGATTTGACCCAGATGCTAACACAAAACTATTACCTAAAAAATACCTAAAGGATTCTGGCCAAGACAATTCAATGAGCCATTGAGAAAACCAAGGTACTAAATCAAAGGTTCTCAGGCCAAATAGCTTTTATGGATTTCTGTCTGAAAAGTTTGGATCATGCCTGGTAAAAATCAAAAGATCCTAGACTTAGGAATTGTTGCATTTGCATACATCTTTTTGCATTTGTAGGTACAACCTTTGGATAAGCAATTTGAGATCAGGGAGCAATGGATTCTTGATGCTTAAATGACACATGACTCTTGATTCCTCTTGTTTCTTTATCATTTAAGCATCAAGAATCCATTGCTCCCTGATCTCAAATTGCTTATCCAAAGGTTGTACCTACAAATGCAAAAAGATGTATGCAAATGCAACAATTCCTAAGTCTAGACTCTATTCCAAACTACATGAATTCTAGGGATAATATTCATCATTTACAACCTAAATTCAACCAAAAACATAGATATAATGAGCTTAAAAATACATTAAAACATATACGCATCAACTCCCCCCGGTTTTCCCTTTGCTTGTCCTCAAGCAGATAACACAGACCAATCCTGGAACCGAGGTTTAAAAGTGCGAACTCAAAGCCACAATAGAAAGGGATTCCCTATGCCCAATGTCCTAAAGAGAAGTAAAATGCAAAAATCATCTAAGGTTCTTTTACTTTGGCATCTAGAGATTCTTAGAAATATTTTTTTTCTAAACTTCTAGCCTTCTTTTTAAACATTGTGGGAACCGAAATTCTCACTATCAATGTTATGTGGTTCACGAATTCTGTAGCCAAAGATCAACATATCAAGATAGCGAATTAGCGAGTTATTGAATAAGAAATACGAAAGTAAACTGCGAAGACAATAAGACAGAAATCGTGAGTAAGTTAGATAACGAAATACGAAATAGATTGCGAAGCAATATGAATTAATGGTGAACAAGTAAAAGGATTCGTAAGATAAATTAACGTGAATGAATACAAAGTGAAAACGAGAACGAATCTAAAGCATGCAGAAAGCGTAAACAGAGAGCGATTCGACAGACACAGTTAACAAAGATGTTAAGAGATCTTATTCGAATTTCGTGATCGGAGCGTGCGCAACCGGTGTTAAGCCGTGCCCGCAAGATATGTTGGTGACGATTACCTAGAACTAAGACGCAGACTCGTAACCTAGTTGAGACGCAGCTCGCTAACGAAAAACGAAACAAGAACCCTAGTTTTTCTAAGTGTTTATGTGGTGACGAAAATCTCTGTGAATGAATCCCTCTCTCTCTTCTTTGACTTCGCGTCCTTTATATAGCTTCTCGTGGATTGGCTCGATTTCCTTTTCCGTCCCGATTCGTGCATATCTTTTCGCGGGAATATTCCTTTTTCCCTGATTTTTCCAAATCTTTTCGAGATCTTTTCCTTATCTTCCAAACTTTACATTTTCGAATAAACCCTAATGAAGCGTCATTGCAAATGGGCCGGTTTTTGCCCGAAAATCGTAAGTGGANGGCCCTTCCGGGCCGTTTCGCGGCTAAGTGACCTTTACGACTAATCGCGGAAAACCGTTTCTCGAAGGAATAAGCGGCAACAGCTCTGTGGACCAATGCGGTTAATCATATCGTTTAGACTCTCCCAGCGCTTGAGTTAACCGTCGTCGTTTTATATGATTGATACGAAATCCACGGAAGCACGAATCCTTGCGATTCTTGTCATGAAGGTTTGACGGAAATTCCAATCGAGACGCAATGAGAGATGATCAAGTGACGATTCAAAGAAAATGACGATCGGAAAGGACGTGGTTCAGTCAACGGACTTCGGCTGAACGTTATCTGCGCCTCAGCGCCAATTGGCGCCAAGGACAGAGCTTGGTACTGGCGCCAATTGGCGCCATGGATAGAGACTGGTCCTGGCGCCAGTTGGCGCCAAGGACTGTGCTTGGTCCTAGCGCCAATTGGCGCCACAGACTGTGCTTGGTCCTGGCGCCAATTGGCGTTAAGGACTGTGCTAGGTCCTGGCGCCAGTTGGCGCCAAGGACTGTGCTTGGTTTTGGCGCCAGTTGGCGCCAAAGACTGTGCTCGGTCCTGGCGCCAGTTGGCGCCAAGGACTGTGCTCGGTCCNGGTCCTGGCTCCAGTTGGCGCCAAGGACTGTGCTCGGTCCTGGCGCCAGTTGGCGCCAAGAACGGTGCTCGGTCCTGGCGCCAGTTGGCGCCAAGGACTGTGCTCGGTCCTGGCGCCAGTTGGCGCCAAGGACTGTGCTCGGTCTTGGCTCCAGGTGGCGCCAAGGACTGTGCTCGGTCCTGGCGCCAGTTGGCGCCAAGGACTG
>OVAN01010736.1:0-15420 GCA_900406275.1 Anastatica hierochuntica | reverse complement strand
ATATATATATATATATATATATATATATATATGTGTGTGTGTGTGTGTTAGTAGTTAATGTAGGAGAAAAATAATGCAAATTTGGATGAATAAATGTTGCTTGTATATTTTGACTTCAATTATTACTCTAGCTCTTAAAAATGTTCAAGTTTATAAGTATTAATTCTTTTAACAATAAGAAGTTTAAAAGTAATTAACTTTTAGTTACAAATAGTTATAACAATTAGAGTGTTTAACATAAAAAGACACTTTTTAACTTTGGTTTTCAAGATAAGTGCCTTTCTTGTCAAAACATAATTTTCTTTATTACCAATGTACTTTTAGACGAAAATGCCCTCCATTCTTTTTTTCTCTTTCTCTCCTCTCATCTCTCCGTCTATCTCTTTGTTTCTCTTTAAATCTTTTTTTTTGTCTCAGTACTTGTTTTACAAACATATACATTGCATTAATTCCTCTTGTTAATTGATTTTCGGTTTCATCTGATCAATTTTTTCCGCTCAAACAAAACCATTTTGTTTAGTTTTGTATTTTAATTATTAATTTCTTCGTTTTTGGTTGTAGTTTTAGTAAATTTGCTCTTTCACAAAACCTAACTAAATATAACATTTGTGTTCGTCACTCAACTTAAAAAACGTGCGTGGACAGGATCACCATATCGATCGTGGACATGTCCATGTCTACATGTATAAATAGACATTTTTGCATTGAAAAATTTATTTGTGGACACTTCCAATAGCTGAAATGGTTAGTTAATATAAGATCCTTATATGTGTTTATGCTTTTATCTTATTTTCTTCAGTGGCAGTGGTTTCCATATCTATTTTTGTCAGATTCATAAGCATAAATTTAGTAATATAGTTGAGGTGGACTAGTCTAGGTATATGAACATGTGACTTGTCCAAAAATGTATTGTCAATTTATGATTACCAGTTGTAGACTAGTTGAACGAATAAAAATGTAATGTTAGTGGACTAATCCTGGACATGTCCATATGGACGCATCCACGAAAAGAGAGTTGAGAACGAATAAACGGTATATTAGTCATTTTATTGTGAAAAAGTACCTCTTGGCACCAAAGTACTCTAGAATGTAAAAGCAAAGTTAAAAAGTACTCTATGATGTAAATTTTTCTAACAATTAACATATAAATTAGATTTGGGTTTAGTATATTATTTAAATGAAAAATAAATTAAGGAGAGGAATAAGAAGCATATTAACCTTTTTTGTAGATAACTATTAAAGGGACCTTCATAAGCAAGTGAACAAAAGATTGATACCATTTGTGTATTTTTGATGTGGATCTTCTTAATTCATTTCTTATTAACAGAAAATAATACTATATAAGGAAGAAGTATTTGGGAACCTGCTTCCGATGGCAGCAAATAGGCTAAAAATGATTATGTCTTCTTCTTTAGAAAAGCCACCATGTTTAATGTTTGGCCTCAAATAGTTTCACCACCTTAATCTTGGTGTAGCTTCTGCTACGATAACACAATGATCCTATTTAGTCTATGAATGCCTAGGATTATTGTCTTCTTGTGACTCGTTGAAAGCCAAACTTTACCGAGAACTCAAGGATTTCAAAAGCCAAAGCTCTAGTTTATTAATCAAAGAAAGGTGAAAACAAAACAATAGAAGACGTCAACTATATATAGGAGACGCAAAGCACAAACCCTTAAGAATTAAGAATTGATCCATCCTTATCTAAATTAAAAGAAATAAAACCCAATGTTTATATAACTACTAAAGAAAAGGAAAATAAAAACTAAAGCCTGATTAAACGATAATGCCCCTGCATTAGGTCTCCCGAGGTAGAAGATTATTCCCCCTCGAATCCAAGTTGTCATCTTCAGCGACATAACGAACGAGACGCTTGACGTTGAAGACATCGGACAAGCGTATAAGCGTATGGTTATGGGAAAATTCCGCTTTACAAAGCACAATATCCCATGATTTAATATTCTCTCCAACAAGACATCGAAGCATATCACCTAAAGACCTGTTAGTTACCTCGGTTTGTCCATCAAATTGCGGATGGTATGTCGAACTCATGTCTAAACTTGTACGAAGCAGGCGCCAAAGTGAACGCCAAAAATGACTCAGAAACCTCGAATCTCGATAAAACACTATCGAAAGAGGCAAGCCATGCAAACATTAAACTTCGCGAAAGAACAATTGTGCGACTTGAGTTGCATCCGTTATCTTTTTGCATGCAATAAAGTGAACCATTTTGGAAAAACGATCAACAACTACAAAGATCGAATCATGACCATGCTGTGTACGAGATAATCCCAAAAAAGTCCATGCTAATATCCGTCCAAGGCTGAGTTGGAATAAGTAATGGCATATGTAGGACTCGGTGACAAGGGAAAGAGTCATATCTCTTCCCACGTGACCCTCTTCATGAAGTTCTTTAATTAACTTCAATCTCCAACTGCAATCCGGAATACACAGCCTGTTATCACGAAAAAGAAAGCCTTGGTGAAGCACATATTCGGAGGACAATCCGTGATGCACATCCGACCAAATACGGCCAAAAAATGGATCTTCCGGATAAAGGTCCGCGAAGGAAGCAAAGCCGGGAACCGTGACCTGTAAAGTCGCCAAGAGAGTGTGACGCCTGCTCAAGGCATACGCTACTTTATTAGTACGTCCGGACTGATGCTTGATAACAAAAGCAAACTGCTGTAAGAAGGCAATCCAAGATGCATGACGAGCTAAAATCTTAGTCTGGCCAATTAAGTGTTTAGTGCATCATGATCCATATACAGAATAAATTCTTGGTGGAAAAGATAGTGACGCCAATGTTTTATGGCATGAACAATAGCGTAGAATTCCACATCATACGTAGTATAACGCGCACGGGAACCATCAATCTTCTCACTAAAGAAAGCAACAAGACGACCTTGTTGACTCAAAACAGCACCAATACTCAATTTGCAAGCACCACAATGTAGTTCAAAAACAACAGAGAAGTCAGACAAGGCCAAGATATTGGCTGTGACCAACTTAAATTTGATAGCTTCGAAGGCGTCATTAGCCTCGGGAGTCCAGATAAATATCGTACCTCTCATGCAATCAGTAAGGGGGGGCCGTAATGGTGCTAAAATGATGCACAAAACGACGATAAAATGACGCAAGGCCATGGAAGCTCCGTACCTCAGTGATCAAACGCAGAGTTGGCCACGTTTTAATGGCGTCTATCTTGCTAGAATCAACTTGTAACCCCTTACTCGAGACAGTATATCCCAAAAACAAAACTTGCTCGGCTCCAAAAGTGCATTTCTTCCAAGCCGCAAAGAATTGATCACGCCTGAGCACGGAAAGGACCTCGGCAAGGTGCTGCAGATGGCTTGCCAAGTCTGAGCTAAAAACAAGGATATCGTTGAAATAGACTACTACAAATTTTCCTATAAAGGGCCGAAGTGCCTGATACATGACCCGCATAAACGTGCTCGGAGCATTAGAAAGGCCAAATGGCATAACTAACCATTCAAAGAGACTTTCCCGTGTTTTAAAAGCCGTTTTCCATTCGTCTCCAGGGCAGATCCTAACTTGATGATAGCCACTTTTCAAATCCAATTTGGAAAATACGGACGCCTAACCAATTTGATCAAGGAGATCATCTAATCGTGGGATAGGAAAGCGATACCGAACCGTAATTTTGTTAATAGCTCGGCTGTCAATGCACATACGCCATGATCCATCTTTCTTGGGTATGAGTAATGTCGGAACAACAGTGGGGCTTAAGCTTTCCCGTACATGACCTTTATGCAAGAGTTCCTCAATCTGTCTACGCAATTCATCATGCTCCAGCGTGCTCATACAGTAGTGCAATCTATTGGGAAGTACTGTATTAGGAACAAGGTCTATGTGATGTTGAATGTCGCGAAGAGGAGGTAGACCATGAGGGAGCTCATCTGGAAAGACATCACTGAACTGAGACAGTAGGTCTTGGAAGGCCGGAGGTATGTCTTGGCTTATCGAACTCGTGTCAGGTAATGCAACCAGTGCATAAACCACTTTTGAGTTCCGCATCTCAGCCAAAAATGCTTGTTTCGGCAACATGAGCAAAGATTGTGAGTTCAACGCCGGAACAGTGGGAGGAAGCGTCGATGTTATCGAACCACCTTCTGTAGGGCTTTATCGAGACGGGAGCAACGTAATAATTAGATTCTCAAAAACGAAACTATACGTATTGTTGCGATCCTTGTGCATGACATCGCGATCGAATTGCCATGGTCGGCTGAGCAATAGATGACACGTGTCTATCGGTACCACATCACAACACACTGAATCCTTATATGAACCGATCGAGAATGCCACTGTGACTTGTTTAGTGACAGGAACTTCAGTCCCATTCTTCAACCACGCAAGACTGTAAGGTGCCTGATGCTTGTCAATAATTAGACCAAGTTTGTGAACCGCATTCTTAACGATAACATTAGTACAGCTGCCCGAGTTAATGATTAATTGGAACACTTTTCCATTGATCGTACATGAAGAACGAAACAATGTTGAACATAACCAATGCTCTTGCACAGCTTTGGGTAGGAGACAATTGCGACGTAGAACCAAATTATGACCAATATCGCCGGAGATGAAGTCCTCCTTGGCATCATCTTCATGATCATATTCATACGAATCGAATCGAGGGCCAACATCCTCGGCTTCTATAGTTGTGAGACCGCGACGAGTCTGTTTTTGGCATGCGGTCTGTATGTGTCCTCGTTCGCCGCAAGCAAAACATCGAAGAGCGTTAGTTCGTGCTGGTCGCGAAGAAGCTATCGTCTCCGTCGATGGTCCAATCCTTGGCGCATCTCCGCGAGAAGTCGAAGGGAGTTCCTAAGATCCAGAAGTGATTCCATCACTATTAAAAGGCGATAAAGCTCTGTTACGGACTGAGGAAGACGACCAGGTAGAACAGAGCTGCATCTCCATGGCTAATGCTCGTTGATGGGCTTCGGAAACAGAAGCAGGATTGAACTGCTGAAGAGAAATCTGCAATGGCGTTCGCAAGCCGCCAATAAAGCAAGAAACCTGTTGTTCCTCTGTCTAAACTAAAGTTGTTCTCGCGAACATGTTAAAGAAATCCCTGGCGTATTCTTCAACAGATCGTGTACCTTGTCTCAAGTTTTGAAGTTTCGAATATAACATACGTTCATAATTATATGGTAAGAAACTACGACGCATATGTTTCTTTTATTTCTCCCAAGAGTTGATCCGAGGCTTGCTATTACGGCGGCGAGATTCCTTGAGAAATTGCCACCATGACATGGCTCTGTTCTTGAACCTTGTGGCTACTAATGAAACTCGTATATCGTCTGGGACCTCTTTAGAGTCGAGTATCTCTTCAACCATATTGATCCAGTCTATGAATTCTTCCGGTTGAAGTGAACCCGTAAACTCGGGAATATCAAACCTGAAGCCTGATTCCCACCGATGTGCACGATGTGTGTTATTATTGAGCTGTCTGTCTTCAACGCGAGCTTGTCGGTTTGGACGATCGTGAACAGGAACAACAAACAAATTATCGTAACGATCATCAGCTTCTTCGTCTCCTTCATCAGCTTGCGGCCTTTGTTGGTTACGATAGCGTTGATGATTTTCTGGAAGCTGTTGTTGCTGCAAAATCGTGGTTACTGCATTCACAACAGCCTGTTGTAGAGCTTCTTGTAAGCATGCTGTGAAATTTTCCAGAGTTTGGTGCAACTCATCCATGTCGTCAGTGACAGGTCTCCGAGGGGCCATCGCTGGAAGGGGGGGGGGATCGAGTTTTTAGTAAAGGAACTAAAAACTTCTGAGCTCTGATACCAACTGGTGTAGCTTCTGCTACGATAACACAACGATTCTATTAGTCTATGAATGCCTAGGATTATTGTCTTCTTGTGACTCGTTCAAAGCTAAGCTTTACCGAGAATTCAAGGGTTTCAAAAGCCAAAATTGTAGTTTATTAATCAAAGAAAGGTGAAAAAAAACAATAGAAGACGTCAACTATATATAAGAGATGCAAAGCACAAACCCTTAAGGATTAGGAATTGATCCATCCTTATCTAAATTAAAAGAAATAAAACCCAATATTTATCTAACTACTAAAGAAAAGGAAAATAAAAACCAAAGCCTGATTATACGATAATGCCCCTGCATCAAATTTACAACTCTTCCCACATCTCCTCAAACCTTAAACAACATGCAACAAGAAAATAGCATAAGCTCTTGTTTAGGACTAGAAGCTCGGAAAGGTGAAGCAAAAAATAAAGTTTGGCTAACTAACAGCTTACCAGCTTTGAGAGGAAGAGAGATCCAATTTCCATCGTTACCATACTTCTCAATGCAATCTCGAAGCTTAGAGTCTTCTTCAGGAGACCAAGGTCCTCTCTTCACCTTTGTTTTGTCGTAACATGGACCTCTTCCCATTTCTCTCGATCCTTAGTGTGTTGAAGTTTGAAGAAGATAAGAAAAATAGAGAGAAAGTGTTATATATCACTTGCTTTTTTTAAGATGGGCCTTTTGATTTTATGGAGGAGTGGTTGAATTTATGCCCTTTTAGTAAAAGACTTGGATTCGGACTCACCCTCTCAAATCCTATTTTTATTCTAGAAATTATTTAGAGGAACTATATTTAACATTTCATTTTGTTTCTGTAAGGTATGGGCGTGAGAAGTCAACATGATTGATAGACATGCATATTCATGGTGCATGTTTGAAAAAAAAAATTCCAAGCTTTTTTTTAAAACGCGCTTTGTTTTAGTGGAATTTAATTTTATGAAAAAGACAGTTAAAAATGAACATGAAATTTGTAAAACTTCAATAGAATTTGATTGATCCTCTTAGTCGATGTGTACAACGTATTTATACAAATATGTAAGACGGTTAAACTTAACTAAGCCTAATATACATATCGTGGTCCAATACTCCCCCTTAAGTTCGAGCATGGAGATTAACAATGCTCAACTTGGACCATAATCTTGTGAACTTTTGACGTCCAAGTGCCTTAGTAAGCAGATCCGTAAGTTGATCATCTGCGCCAACGTGAGCGGTAGCTATAAGACCATCCTGGATAGCGTCTCGTATAGCATGACAATCAGCCTCAACATGTTTTGTACGTTCGTGAAAAACAAGATTGGCAACAATATGAAGCGCAGCTTGACTGTCACAGAAAAGCCGTATTGGCGTGGTTTGAGGAAAACCGAGTCATGCTAGTAGCTGAGATAGCGAAATAACCTCATCAAGAGCAAGACGCATGGATCGATACTCAGCTTCAGCGGAAGAACGCGATACCGTCTGTTGTTTCTTTGTTTTCCAAGAGATTGGTGAGCCACCAAGGAGAGTCACATAAGCGCTCAAAGAACGTCGATTTAATGGACATGAAGCTCAATCTGAGTCACAATACACGGTGAGTGTCAAATCTGTATTAGAACGGAACAAGATACCTTGCCCAAGGCCATACTTGAGGAAACAGACCTCATGCAAAGCCGCCTCCCAATGGGCTTCATGCGGAGTCTGCATAAACTGAGAAAGCGTGTGTACGGAGTATGATAAATTCGGTCGAGTGATGAGAAGATAAATGACCTGACCCACGAGTCGTCTATACCGGCCTGGTTCCGCAAGAAACGGACTTTGATCCGAAGCCAAGTGATGATTTTGTTCCATCGGAAATGTCTCTGGTTTGGAATTAAGAAAACCTGTCTCAGCAATAATGTCTAAAGCGTATTTGCGTTGTCATAAAAACTACCTTCAGCATTACGTGCTACCTCAATCCTGAGAAAATACTTAGCTTTTCCGAGATCTATCATGTAAAAACATTCCCTCAAGTAGTCTTTGAATGTCTGCAAGGCCTCGGATTGGTTCCCACATATCAATAAATCGTCAACGTAGACAAGAACACGCATCTCAACCTTATCATGGGAGTAAGTAAAAAGTGAGTAATCAAAATAAGATTGATCAAATCCATACTCTTTTAAAGCCGTAGTCAACTTGGCGAACCAACAACAAGAAGCTTGCTTAAGGCCGTAGAGAGATTTGTGCAAGCGACACACTTTTTTGGGAGCATGATGGCGGAAACCCAAAGGAAGTTTCATGTAAACCTCTTCTTCTAAGTCTCCATGAAGAAACGTGTTATGTACATCCATCTGATGTACTTCCCAGTTCTCGGACGCAATGATTTTGAAGAGACTACAAATGCTGGTGACTTTGGCGACATGAGCAAATGTTTCCGTAAAGTCTTCTCCCTCAACTTGATGATTCCCAAGTACAACCAAACGAGATTTATAGCGCTCAATGGATCCATCCACATTATACTTAATTTTGAAAACCCATTCGTTGCCAAGAGCTTCTTTGCCTACGGGTAGATCTTCAATAGTCCATATACCGGTGATTTCTAAGGCATCAACCTCATGAGTCATGGAATCACACTATACTTTGTCTCGTAAAGCCTCCTTGTAGCTCTTTGGCTCGACATCGGCGACAATGGCAGCAAGAAAGGCTTGATGACCAGAGGAAAAATAATGCGTTAGAGATATAATGTTCAAGCAAGTAAGGTGTGTTACCTGAAACCGTCGGAATCACTATCGGGGCATCGGTTGGAACGAGGTGTGTATTATTGACGGCAGAAAAATTGTAGAGCAAGTAATCATCAAGATTTTTCGGTTGATGTCTCTCGCGGTTACCGCGCCCCAACACGGGTAAAACAGGGGACAAAGTATTGGTGTCAAGCTCGGGAACAGGGGCTGGAACATTAGAACCCGTAATCTCAGGCAAAGGAACTGGTGTGTTATCGTCATCGGAAACTGAAACCAAAGGAGCTGGGAGTGGCGATGTCTCGACTGGAGACGTATCAACATGATTTACCGGAGATGTACCAACATCATCATCACTGTCGCTACTCCCCCTGTCGTGAACAGATGGTGCAAAAAACCAATCTTCATCAACATGATCATGAGTATTCGATGTAGAACATAATGTTGGTGGCGAGGAGAGAGCGTTAGTTTTGTAGGGGAAGACGTGTTCTTGAAATATCACATCCCGAGACACCAAAAGTTCCTCTGTTTCAAGATCATAAACACGCCATCCTTTTTTGCCAAAAGGATAACTGACAAAAACACAATGCCTACTACGAGCACCAAATTTATCCTTATCGCGAGATTGACGATGAGTGTAACAAGAGGAGCCAAACACTTTAAGATGATCGTAAGAGGGTGGTTTACCAAAAAGAATCTCAGATGGTGATCGAACATGGTGTATGGTTGTGGGTGTGAGATTGAGAACGTGAGCCGCGGTTAACACCGCCTCACCCCAAAACTTGATTGGTAAATTTGCTTGAAAAAGCAAGGATCTTGAAACGTTCAAAATGTGACGGTGCTTGCGCTCGACGCGGCCGTTCTGTTGAGCTGTTGAAACGCAAGAGGTTTGATGAACAATCCCCTGTTCCCAAAAGAAAGGAGCCAAACAAGTGAACTCTGTGCCATTGTCACTCTTTACTGTTTTAACAGATTTTCCGAACTGCTTTTCTGCGTAAGAACAAAAATTTTGGAGAACTCGTTTTACTTCAGATTTCTCAAGGAGGAGATGAATCCAAACCGATCGCGAGAAATCATCCACAATCGTTAGCAAATACGTCGCACCACAAGTAGATGAAACCCGATACAGACCCCATACATCAACATGAATCAATTCAAAACAATCCATTGTTTTATTGTAACTATCATCAAAAGATTCTCGTGTTTGTTTAGCGCGAAAGCACACATCATAACTACTTGAAACACGATTCTTAGTACTAACAAAAGGTAAAGCTGAAAGTGCCGAAAAACCCTAATGCCCCAAACGTTGATGCCACAAAGTCGATTCAGGAACTGCAGTCACTTTGTTAGCTCGAACCAATGCAACATTTGTCAAATAATACACACCATCTCATTCTTCACTGGCTCCAATCATGGTCCTTGAAAAACGGTCTTGTAACACACATAAAGTGTCAGTGAATAACACAAAACAATTCTTCATCTGCTTCAACAACTTGGAAACTGAGATGAGAGAACCATTCAAATCGGGAACATAAAGGGAATTGTATAGAGCAACATCATTGCTCAAAGTTAATGATCCCATCGATGTTGAGAGTGTTTTACTCCCGTCAGCGAAACTAGTGGTACACAACAAAGTCTTTGTCACATCGTGCAACAAAGACAAGTTTCCGGTCATGTAGTGCGAAGCCCCAGTGTCGATGATAACATCTCCGAGGAGCTTACCAGAGAGTTTGTCGGAGACGTTTCCTAATGTACGAGCTTGAGCCATTCCGCCTATTGCCTGCCATTCTGCGGCTGTAAGCTCCGGCAATGACGCAACATTGCTTGTCGTGGCATGCGCAACCGTTGCTTGAGTTCCACGGCCACCACCTCTGCCACCAGTTTGTCCACCTGACCTGCCAGCACCTCTACCACCGAGCCATGAGGCTCTTTCCGATCCCTATTCAGGATATCCGTTTAGTTGCCAACAATGGGACTTCTCATGTCCTGATTTCCCGCAATGCGAACAAAGTAAACCGCTCTTGTCTTTGTTGCGATTGCCACTGCCGAGAGTCAAAGAATCCATACGCATTAGAGCCGAAGAATCTCCTCCCTAGTGACGCCTTGGATCAATAATAGAACGTGTAGCAAAACCCATCGCATCTGATTGTGCTTCACGTGCTTTCGCGGCAGAGATCCTCTGTTCTTCTCAGATCACACGTGAATACACATTAGCCAAGTCAGGCAAAGGATCAACATCAACGATCGCGTTAATCACATTGCCAAAACGTGACTCATCCAATCCCATGACGAATTGATGCACTTTTTCTTCTTCTCGTTCAACCGCATAGATGGAACTAGCATTACAAGAACAAAAAGGTAATGGTTTGTAAGTGTATATCTCATCCCATAATGCAGCAAGCTTCTCGTAATAATCAATTACAGGTTGACCTTCTTGCCACAACGAGGCAATCTGTGTTCGAAGATGATGAACACGAACCTTGTTGGCAACACAAAAACGCTTCTTCAAATTGTCCCATAAGCTGAAAGCATCTGTGACAAAAGATACAGTGGATCGAACACGAGGAGAGATAGAGGTTCTTAACCAACCAATCACCATAGAGTTAACGATTAGCCACGTATCATATCTGGGATCCGCAAGAGAGGGTTTAGCAATCGAGCCATCTATAAACCATGTCTTCTTCTTGGCTCTGAGCGCATTCAACATCTCAGACGCCCACTCGTTGTAGTTGTCTCCTGTCAACAACCTCGAAGTAATCATAGCTCCAGGATTGTCCGATGGAAACAAAGTGTACGCCGTGACCATAGTAGAATCACTACCAGGCTGCACAATTGCACCAACGATGCTCGATTTGCCTTCTTCTCCTTCTCTAGTCATGATTGAATGTTAGCTTGAAGAAGAAGCAAAAGAAGAAAATGATGTAAAAGCTTTGGATCAATAAGTCTAAACCCTAATTAGGTTTAGGCTCTGATACCATGTAAAACTACAGTAGAATTTGATTGATCCTCTTAATCGATGTGTACAACGTATTTATACAAATATGTAAGACATGTTAAACCTAACTAAGCCTAATATACATATCGTGACCCAATAAAATTTAATTTTTTTAAAGCTATTTGGCGACTTGATATTCCAGGCAAGTTAAAACATTTTATTTAGCGTATTTGTTCCAATAATCTAGCATCCTCTGCTACGTTACGTCACATACATATTATGGTTGATCCATATTGTTCAAGATGCGGTACTGAAGTGGAATCCACTGATCATCTGCTCCTTCATTGTTCTTATGCTAATGCCGTATGGAGGTTAATGGGACTACACATTGAAGCACTTGGTGATCCAACTAAGACTTTGGTGGAAAAGATGCACGTGTTACTAATTGAACATCAACAGCAAATTCACGATGATAGAGGGAAGAGCTTGCTGTTTTGGATTTTTTGGAGATTATGGAAAGCTCGTAATGAACTTTTGTTTAGTAAAAGGAGTATATCAATTCACAAAACTGTGAACCGAATTGGGCCTGATGTGCGTGAATGGCTGACCAAAGATCATGAAGAGCTAGGACTATCCTCTGGTAGTTCCGCCATTAGCATGAGACACAGTGGTGTTGCTTAGTCACGACCTTTGACTGGATGGATCAAGTGCAACTACGATGTCTCGCATTTTGAAGGTAACAGAGACTCTGGTCTTGGATGGATTATACAAGACCACAATGAGAAGGTTCTCCACTGTGGTATGAGAAAGTTCGAGGGATGTACTATGGTAGAGGAAGCTGAGGCCACGACCCTTATATGGGCTATTCAAGCTGCGTGGGGACTTGGCTATAGAAATGTGGAGCTTGTAGGTGATAACATTATAATGACAAAGGTTATGAGTGGAGCATTGATGGATTTAAAGCTGCAATTTTATCGACAAACGGTTGTGGCGTGGGAGCAATTCTTTGATGATTTAACGATAAATTTTGCGCCGAGAGGAGCCAATATGTGCGCCGATGTTCTAGCGAGGAAAGCAGTGTATGATCCATTTCCATGGAGTCTTTTTAACTTTTGTCCTCTGTTTCTCGAAACCTTTGTAAACTATGATACCAATTTAAGTCATTAATAAAGTTATTTGAAGGGCAAAAAATGATCATGACCATTTTTGTTTTTTCCCCTTTTCATTTTTTGTTTTTTTTTTCTTGACAAATACATGAATTCATTACTGAGTAATGGCAAACCAATATTACTGAATTCACACCACTTTATATTTTCCACGCAGAATTAGTATATTCCCCTTTATTGCACTTTTTAGCTATTGTGTCAAAAAAAATTATAAATCAAAACCATAAAACATACGTTAAAAATAGAAAAGGGAAAGTTATATAATATAATTATATTTGCATAAAATTTGTAAATTAAAAAAAACTATTGAAAAACTTTCTCTTAATAAAAACTAAAAGAAATTAATTAATATAAAAATAAATATGATCCTGTAAAAAGATTTTTAGCTCCCCACTGTTCTACAATATAAAACATGAATGTCTTCCATTTTTCTGAAGAGTTCTCAAAAGAAGTTGCAAATCTACGCCCAATATAAACAATTAAGGTTTTGAATTTATCAAAACAAAAAAATATAAATTTTTGAGTTTGACACAAAAAGAATAATTAACTGAATCGTCAAAATATATTAATATGCATACTATTCCCTAAATTTCAAAATATAGAGTAAGGGCAAGAAAAGAAGTTACCAAGCGGTGATGAGATAGTAGACGGATAAAAGGAGGAAACCACGGCACAGGAAGAGACTGCATCGGCCGGACCACTGAACTATATGGAACTGTCTGATTACAAAGGGACAACAAGACAAAGACGTATTTTTGAGAAATTTCATTCCCCAAAAACTTATCATCACGAGTTGACTTGCCTATGTTGTTTCCATTTTAACATTTAGTAAAGTGCTAAAAGAAACTTTAATAATTATTCATATCGTACCACTTTGATGGACACTTGCAAGCATGAATAAAAATTTTAATTAGATTCACAAAGACACAAACGTATAGTATTTGTTTGTGTGTGTGTGTATATATATATATATATATATATATATATATATATATTATGTATGACTTTTATGATGATCAGATTTATATTTAGACCGACTAATCAACATTAGTGCTAATGATCCATATATAGATCGATGGGTATGTATCCATCCATATATGTACAATTATCTATTGTTTACATCATTTAAGGTACATGATGTGGTTGACGAACATGTTTCACGCAGTTACAGTGTCACGTTCATGTACATATGTGTGTCTACACATGGCCAAACAAAAGTTTCCATATTCGAGGATGATAAAAAAAGAAGTTTCCATAGTAGTTGATGGATCTAGAATCCACAAAGAATACATGGTGTACGATTTGTGATAATATATTATAATCGGTCCCTTTCTTCAGGCTCCTCCTTCTTCTTTTATACCCTTTTAGGTCTTGTAACCCCCGAATTAATGCGTATTTATTCCTCCTATTTATGTCGATTTCTCCGTTTTGATTTCCTTTAGCTTGAATTCAATAGGCTTCCTTCTTTCTTTTGTGATTTGGGCTTAGTGCTTCCCGATGGGCCTTGTCGACCCACCAACATTCCGGTTCTTTAATCGACTCCCGGGTCGGTTTACTCTAAACCGGGTNCCCCCCCGAGCTTGGCTTATGGAAGCTTGGCCCGAGATTCCGGAGTTAGGATCTCCTGACTAGCTCTCCTTAAGACAAAAAATCTTCTCAAAGACGAGATTTGGAGTTAACCGAGCCGGGTTTCCTTAATTGAACCGAGAGATTTCGCAAATTGATTTGAGAATCTTTGTTTAGCGCTTTTTTAGAAAGATTTGATTTGGTGGAGGGTCCCACGCGCGTCTAATCCGCCGCCCACGTCATCACTCCTACTAGACGTGTCATTGAAAAGGTGGGGCCTTTCTGACTTCCTTCTCATTGCGATTCAGCTTCCGTTTTGGAGATAAAGAAAAGAAAGGTTTATTCCTCTTCCTCCATCCTCTTTATTTGCTTATTTTACTCTGTAATTTCTGTTTCTCCCACTTCGATTCGTTCCCTGCAACCCCTGTCCGTCTGCATTTCTTCCTTTTCGAAAAACTTCCATGGATTCCTCCCGTCCGCGGCTGCTTCTTCCTCCGGCCAAAGATCTCCGCCTTTGTCGCCAACAGTCAGAGACACGCCGGGGCCTTCTGCCGAGAGGCCTCTCTTCTCTTCCTCCTTGGTTGAGCTCCCGGTCTACCATCCCGACTCCGAGGAGACGGAAGAAGAGGGGGAGTCCGAGACGGTTGGTCCTGCGCGTGCGGTCCCGGCGGTTATCCCGGCGGTTCCGTTGTCCGTTGCCCCTGCTGCCGCTTTTTTCAATGCTCTACCGACCACTAGCACTCCCAAATCTATTATCTCCTTGAGGGAAAGGTGCAAGATCCCGAACTCGGTGTTCATCCAACTCCCCACTCCCTCAGAGAGGCCTTGGACCCCTCTTGAGGGTTTCTTCTGTGTGTACGAATCCTACTTCCTCGAAAGCCATCTCTTCTTCCCTCTGCCCGAGCTCTTTGTCCTGTATTGCCGCCGTCGGATCGTTGCTTTCTCTCAGTTTACGGCGGGATCTGTTAGGACAATCCTGAGCCTAATGGTCATCGCTGCAGAGAGGGATGTGGAGCTCGGAGTCCAGCTTCTTGAGCTCCTTACCACTTTCAAAGCCTCCGGAAAAATAGGGCATTATTATGTCTCAGGTTGCCCNGCGTTTCCTAAGACCAAGAATGAGCTCTGGGAGCAAGCATACTTTTATGTCCTTGCTGACACCAACTACCTTCCAGAGCAGTTCATTAGTTCCACTCGCCGGATGTGGAATTTGGACCCTGGTAGCCGACCTGCTTTA
>OVAN01010735.1:0-15421 GCA_900406275.1 Anastatica hierochuntica | reverse complement strand
TTATTTCTTGAATAAAGTCGTTCAAGAGTTGAGTTATGGTTACGTGAGTTAAAATCTAAATGCGGATGTCACATTTTATTGCCAAGGTTTCTGGGAACCTGGAATAATTGATAGGATTTTAAGACCTTTTATTGCCCAGGTTTTTGGGAACCTGGAATAATTGATATGAACAAATATTCAACAATGATCTGGAACTTCAACACTTTACATCATTGATAGTTGGATTTTAGATTAACTCTTTCGTATAAGAAATTTTGTGACGATATTATAAGGGATTCTGTGGCGATATATGATGTCTCGCCATACAAACGTCTCTACTTCGACTTTGGTCACTTGTTGGAGAGCTTTAGCCTCTATCCATTTGGTGAAGAAGTCGTTTAGGACTAGAAGAAAGCGTAGCTTCTTCTGTCCTTGGCCTGAAGGTACCAATGGTCCGACAACATCCATTGACCACCTCATAAAAGAATAAGGTGCCAATATTGAGGATAGTTTCTCAGTTGGCTGATGAATTATCGGGGCCTGTCTTTGACACTTGTCGCGTTGGGAGGAGTATGTTTTGCAATATGTGACTATGGTTGGCCAGAAATAGCCTTGTCTTTTGATTCAGATGGCCAATGCTTGGCCGCCAGAATGGTTCCCGCAGGAGCCTTCGTGTACTTTTGTCATAAGTTTAAGAGCATCGAGACCGTGGACGCACATTAGGTATGGGCCCGATATGCTCCGTTTGTAAATGTTGGAGCCAATTATGCAATACCTTGCGCTTAGAGCTTTAAGTTTTTGGGCCTCTCACTTGTGGGGGGGGGGGGGTTATACCCTCCCGAACGTATTGCATAATTGGATCTCTCCAATCTTCTTGTCCAGTGATCTTATCATGGAAAGGTAACGGTGGATCTTGCATTACTTCTTCCGCAGTCTCCGGGCTATTTTTTGTGTTTGACTCGACGTGAGTCTAGGTCGTGCCCCCGAAGGTATCTTGAGAATCAGCTCTGTGGAATCTCTATTCTCGGGGATACATATCGTACGTATGCCCAAGTCCGGGACCTGGATCATGCCCTTGGTGGTATGTTGAAGCAGTGAGACGTGCCTTTTGAAGTTATTGGTTCTAGATTTAGGGAACCAAAAGGTAGTTAGAACCTGCGTAGGAGGTTCCTTCAGGATAGTTGTTGCAGCTACTACTTAGGTTTGACCGTTGTCTTTCAGGTCTTCCAAGTCGTTTTTGATAGAGGCCTTGGTGGCAATACCAATACTTCGCTTATTTATACCTTCAACTCGTATGATACGTTTGATTAGGGGGTCGAAAGTGGAGGCTAATGTCGCTAAAGCGTTAGTGGAGGAGTTTTATCCCTGTGGAGAATTCTTGTTTCCTCGAATTTTCAAACTGTTTGGTGAGGTTTTGTACGACCTCAAGGTATGCCCCCATTATTTCGTCTCTTTTTTCGTATTCTCCATGAAATTAGCTGGCCACTAGCTGGGAGTCGCTATAAGCGTTCAGCTTTCGGATCCCAAGTCTTATTGCAAATTTCAGGCCTGCGATTAATGCCTCATACTCAACTTCATTATTCAAAGCGATGAAGCCTAATCTATAAGATTGTTTGATTATCTCGCCAGATGAGGAGGTCAGCCTTAGGCTGATTCTGGAACCTTGCTTCGAGGATGCTCCATCCATGTGGAGGGTCCAATTCGGAGTTATCGAACCTGCATCGAGGTGCTCGTTAGCTAGATCGATAACGAAGTCAGCAAGGACCTGAGCCTTACCTTTCGTTCGAGGTCTGTATTTTATGTCATATTCGAATAGCTCGATGGCCCATTTAGCGAGACTCTCGGATTGGCTGGGACTATGTAGTATCGTGCGTAATGGTTGGGAAGTCATTACGACGATTGAACGCGATTGAAAGTAGGGTCAGAGTTTTCTAGCTGCTTTGACGACTGCCAAAGCTAGTTTTTCCATAGCAGGGTGCCGGGTTTTTGCATCTATGAGGCTTTTGCTTGTGTAATAGACAGGTTTTTACTCGTTTTCTCTTCTCATACTAACACGCTGCTAACTGCGGCTGGAGATACGACAATGTATAGGTACAATGGTTCTCCTTCTACTGGTTTGGAAAGTATCGGAGGTTCCGAGAGGTAAGACTTAAGTTCTTTGAAGGCTTCCTCACATTTCTCGTCCCAAAGAAACTTTTTGTTGTTTCACAAGAGTTTGTAGAACAGAAGGCATTTGTCAGTAGATAGGGAGATGAACTGAATTAGGGTTGCGATTCGTCCAGTCAGTCTTTGTACCTCTCTGGTTGTCTTAGGTGACGGCATTTCCAGGAAAGTAGCTATCTACTTTGGGTTAGCTTCGATACCTCGTTCAGTTATGTAGTAACCTAGAAATTCTCCTAAAGGTACCCTGAAAGTACACTTAGTGGGGTTATGCTTCATATCGTACTTATTGAAAGTATCGGAGCATTCTCTTAGACGATTTACATGATCTTCTCCATTTGAGGATTTGACCAACATGTCATATATGTAAACCTCCATCGTTTTTCCAAGCTGTCGGGAGAACATTTTTTTTTACGAGCCTCTGGTAGGTGGCTTCAGCGTTTTTCATTCCAAAAGGCATGACTTTATAACAGTAAGTACCACGTTTTGTTATAAAGGCGGTTTTTCTTGGTCCTCGGGGTCCATCATTATTTGATTATACCCTGAGAAGGCGTCCATAAGGGACAATAGTTAATGGCATGTGGTTGCCTCGACTAAATGATCAATGTGAGGTAACGTGAAGCTGTCTTTGAGACATGTTTTGTTTAGATCAGTGAAATGGACGCATGTCCTCCATTTCCTATTTTTCTTTTTGACAACCACCGGATTGGCTAACTAGTCGGGGTTGGGGACCTCTCGAATCGCGTCAGCATTCATCAATCGGTCGACGTCGTCATTGATGGCTTGAGCTATTTCATGGCCGAGCTTGCGCCGTTTCTGTTTTACGGGCTTAAACGTTGGGTCTAGAATAAGCTTGTGTGTAGTTACGCGTGGGTTGATACCCTTCATGTCATTAGTGGACCATGCAAAAGTTTTGACGTTGTATTTAAGGAAGCGTATAAGCTTATTCTTGATTTCGGAAGGTAACTCTGATCCAATGCCAACACATTTTTCGAGGTGAGCATCGTCGATGCAGACTTGCTCAATGAGGTTCCATTGGGGACCTCAGATGTTTTGTTGCATCGCTTGCTGCTCTAGGATCTGTAATTGCTATTGGGTCGATTCTTTAATAATTTGGAAACCTCCTAGATATCCAATTCTAGATACCTTTTGGCTACCTTGGAATGTATCTACCCCATCGGGGTTGGGAATTTCACATATTGGTGGTAAGTCGACACAACTGCTTTCATTTTATGAATCCAGGGTCTCCCCAAGATCGCATGGAATGGAGCTCGTTTGTTAATTACCACGAAATTGATCATCTTCATGACCTTGTTGGCTACGACTGGGAGTTTGATAGTTCCCAAGGAGGTAATTATTTCTCCAGAGAAGCCTACAAGATTAGCCTTCTGACCGGTAATCTCGTAATCGTCTATCTCCATCCCCTTTAAAGCATCATAGAAAATGAGGTTAACAGAGCTTTCGATGTCAACCATCAACTTAGGTACCTCGTATCCATCCATGTTGAGTGTCAGGACTAAGGCGTCATCGTGAGGTTGGTCGAGGTCTAACGTCTTGCTTTCTGAGAAGAAAATCTTAGTGTTAGGTTCCTAGGTGGGAGACCTTGTTCGGGTACTAGATTCGGCCTTTCGCTGGTGACCCTTAATTGAATTTACAGACTCCTGGCATATATTGGGGCCTCCAAGGATATAATCGCCCTCGAGAAAGAGGGTTGTTGACTCGAGGCCTTATCGAATAAACCAACTATCGTTCCCTTTGGTAGAGGTTTCGGAGCACCAACTTGGAGGCTTTTCCCTTCAGGGAATTTCCCAAGGATCATGTCAACTCTTTTCTTGGGAGCTAGTGATGGTGAATTGGTTTCTTTTTTAGGCGACATGTTCTGCTTTGGAGAGGTCTCTCTTGAGGCTCTTTTTTGGAAAGGTGTTGGTTTCTATAGATTCACGTCTTTTATTTCTCCAGCGGTGAATTTCGCTGCTAGCTGGCGTTGAAGATCCTAATACTCTTCTGTGTAGTGGTCTTTCCTTCCGTGATAAGAACAAAATTTGTTCTTGTCATAAGCTTTAGTCTAGGGGGCCTTGCTTGTTGTCACAACAGGTTTTTCTTGTTGCGTTTCATCAACAACATAAGAATGCTCACCCTGGATTTGATTGTTTCGGGGATTACCCTTCTTAGTTGGACCTTTAGTTTCTTGAGAGTCAGCCCTCGAATAGTTCTGAGGCTTTCTATGGATTTTATCCATCGCTACGGTCTCCTCTTCTAGAGTGATGAATCGGGACGCCCTGTGTAAAGCGTCATCGATTGAGAGAGGAGGGTTAACTGTCAGTTTAGACCAAAAGTCTGACCGATACCAGAGTCCTCTTCGGAGAGCTTCGATAGCTACTTGGTCGTTGGGGTTTGAGAGTTTGGTTGTGACCGCTCTGAATTTATCTATGTAAACTCGAAGAATATCCCCAACTCCTTGTCTAATTTTCCAAATATCTGCTTCGGAAGCTTATTTTCGAATATGGATTGAGTATTGCTTTATGAAAGCACTTGTTAGCTGATCGGAGATATCTATCGAGTTTGGCTCGAGACTTGAGAACCATTCGAGGGTTTTCCAAATTAAATTCTCAGTGAAGGTTCGACAGTAGCCTGCTTCGCACTCTTCATGCGTAAAGTGAGCTTTAATGATAGATAACCTAAAGGCTCTTAAGTGAGATTTAGGGTCCGAGGTACCGTCGTATTTGGGAATTCAAATTTTTTCTTGTATCTCTGATATAAGAATTTGTGATTCTATTGGTAAACAGGGTTCCTCGGGTTTTCTCAATTATGCTCTCAATTTTGGAGGCTGAGCTCGTGGCCTTATGAACCTGAGCATTAAGCTTTCGAAGAGCCGCATGGGTTCTTTCCATGTATCTTCGGATAGCTTCAGGCCCATCCAGCTGACGGGCGATCAAATCATCTACGAGTACCTGGCTAGGCGGCTCTTGCTTGAGCTAACCTTGATAATGGCCCCAGGTATATGGGGAGCTAAGCCTATCTCGGGCTCTTGGGCTACTTTTCTGAGCGTGACCAACTAGGAAGCTTAGATAGGTTGTGGTTAGATGACTGGTTTCCAGCCATCCCTGAGCCTCCAAATCATTGGATTGGTTTTGACCCTGATGGACAAAGGTAGAGGTTCGTCCACCAGACGGGATCGAAATGTCTCCTCCAGACCTGAGTATAGGCGGTGGTGGAGGTAGTTGGCAACCCTGCTCAAGTGCTCGTTGGGAGGTCTGAGAAGGCATCGAGCTCGTACTAGCAACATTATTCCCTATAGCTTGTGGATTGGATATAGGAATAGTTCCCGTAATAGGTGTATGGTAAGATGGTCCTTGTCCATTAGGCATTGCGTTGTCTGGGAAGTTGTCTGGGAAGAATTCCAGACGACCTCGAGGGAAAGTGTGTTCTGTCACAAGGATTCGGAAAGTTACTCTGAAGGGGCTGAGACGATTGGGCCAGAGACCTCGTCTCCTGATCGATTGGTTGTTGTCGAGATACCAACTGGTGAACCAAGCGTTCTTTCTCTTGGGTTCGGTTTACCAATTGTAGCATCATCTGTCGAATCTCGGATAGCTGACCTGACACCTGACTCGTGGCTGGTGTCGGAAGTTGAGATTCAGCAGAGATTTGTTGATCGGGTTCTCCGAGGGTCAGGGGCCTCGGATTAGAATCATTATTGAGTCTTCGGGAGGTTGTTTCTGTATTGACAGGGTTATGTCGATTCTCTGCCAAAGGCTAAGGCTCACTATGGAGATCAGAACGATGAGGCTCTAGGAGGGCAGAACCTTTGTGATTCGGCGAGCTAGGGCTCGGTGTTAGTAACGAGAATTCAGGCTGATTCAAGTCTCAGTTAATTGGATTCATCTCTTAGCTAACGGAGTGAGGGATTCAATTGTCTCGGTTCCCCACTAACGGCGCCAAAATATGAGGGAAAAATCTTACTCTTAGATTTGTTTGAGTTTTAAAGGGAAAAGAAAGAGGCTTATGGGATGAATCTCGTTTGAACTAAAGATGAATCCTTTCGAATTTTTTATTGATTGCTTGTTGAGAAATTACAATAGAGATTTAACAAAAAGAAAAGTTGTTAACTATTGCCAAAAGAGGATCCCCCTTTCATTACTTCGTCCCCTCTCCTTTATAGCCTCACCCTCCAGATTCGTTGAGAAACGGCTCACGATATTTTCTCTCCAAGATCACAGAACCACCTTTCTTCTTTGACTACTCCAAACGCCACCGTTTTGTTGTAATGGGTTCTTTCTTCCTTTCGCTTAACGGGCCTGCGGGATTTGGACTCAACACTCACCATCATCAGCCTTTGTATCATCTTTGTTACCATCAGCCTCTGTCATATCCTTCTCACCATCACTATAATTAGCCTATGTTTCTCTAAGATTAGTATAATTATCGTAATCATCTAATACACCAAATAGGTTATGAAATTTTGTACCATTTACTTCTTCTTCTATTATGTCCTCACCTTCTTCTTCTTGAGGACCATCTTTCTCAGCAGGTAAGTTATCACTATTGTCATACTCTTCGTCATCACCATCTCTATCTTTATCACCACATGTTGCAGTTATTTGAAGAGGTATCAAGGGCTCTGTTGTTCGCGTGGAGGCACTTTGTTCAATGTATACGTCAACTTCTTTGCTAGCCATTGCATCAACACACATTTGTCTAATCCTTGCGTCTTTATCTGCATATATTTTTCTTGCTGAAGACATCTCCTCATGTGGAAGCTTGTACCAGACTTATTCTACAAACCCACATATTTGATTCTTCTCTCATAACTCATCAAACAAGGACCATGTCATGAAATTGGGATCAATAACAATGTTTTTCTTCTCAAGCCCAACGAGATATCTAAAATTCTTGTCTATTTATTCCACAAGACCTCCATGATACAAGTTCACATTTATTGTCTCTGAATCACTGCAATAACCAATCATCGAAAGCATAAAACACATAAAAACCTTAAACCACAAATAAAATCACATAGAACCCAAACAATGAATCTCGATCAACCGAAAATCCTCAACAAAACCAGACGAGTGAATCTCGATGCATACCTCCTCGTCTCTTACTGTTTGAACATCAATAAAATGGAGATGAAATCTGAAGATTTTGGAGTTGATTTCGTAGACAAATCAATTTTAAGATTCAAAGAGGAGAGATTTTCCCCAGTTCGATTTAACGTTTTGATTTGGGAGAGAATCGATTTGGGGGAAAAATCGATTTGCGGCTTCATTTTAAACAAAATCCACATGTTTAATTAGTTAACCCCGTATATACATTTCTGTTAATGAACTTAACGGTTGTTATGTCACGGGTCTAAACGTAATTAATTTTAAAATTTTAAATATTAAAAAGACAACATTAATTAGTTCTTTTTTTTCTGCAAAGTATTTTATTGATTTAGGCCCAAATTACAAATATGAGGAAACAAATTACAATTTTGGATTTACACTCAGGAGGCATTTACTGTCTAATAAAAAACTTAAACTCAGAAGATAGCTTTATAAGCCATACATGTTAACATCAATATGATTCTTCTAGAGATCAAACGTGTTAATACGTGTTAACACGTGTTAACAAGTAATCACCGTTAGTTTTGGAATGGGGATAAGTATGGCTTCTATGTTGCTGACATCATCCTCTAGTTCTTGGTTTCATTTAATGACGTCATTTGCCGGGAATCAAAGCGGCGATCTTTAACCAGCTTTCTCGAACCATTTGTTTTCCTTCGTCGTCCTCATCACTTCTCCGTTTTCTATTATCGCCGCTTCAGCTTCTCGCCTCCATCACTCCAATAATCTGTTTCTTTCCTAATCCATCCCAAATCTTAGCCGATTTTGTTATCGGCGAGGGCCTTGAATCTCCATTCTCTCCCGTGAAGTGAAGAACAAATCAGTCTCTTCTCCTCTTGTTCAACAAAGCGTTCTCTTCCTCCCGAGATGATCTCGCTTCTATTGGTCTATAAAGACCCTTACCTATTACTCGTTACAAACACGAGCTTAAAAGCGAGGTTTTCTCTCATCTCCGGCCGAGATCGAAGAGTTTGAGGCCCAAGAACAGAAGAAACTGATGAGATATGGGAATAGAGAAAAGAAGAAGCATTTGTTTGTTTAAGAGCAAGAGACCTCAATCTTAATTGAACCATAAACCAACTAGTATTCTACAGACAAAAGATCCGGATATTACCGGAAATTATTACCGAATATCATCGGAGATTTAGCCGGATTAACACCGGAAGATTAACCGAACATCGTCAGAAACAAAAGACAAAAAGTTGACCGATATTTTACAGGGCACAACGCCGGTAAGATCCGACGTTGGCCCGATGATGATGTTTAGCTCACTGGAACTTCAAGAAGAATAGAGAAGAAGAGAGAAACTTCGGTTTCCGACATTAATTAGTTCATGAATTAAACGGATAGCAAAAAAAATTAATGTATTTTTGAGCAGATTTCGGGTTTTTTCCCATTAATCAATTACAAATCGTTTTCAAAAATCTCCACTTACGATTAAAGCGTGTTCTGACCACACAAAAAAACGATTAAAGCGTGTTGAAGTTTTAGAGTCCATTCTCCAAAGTCTTTCAAGTCTCTCAACTACCTCAGAAAGATATTAAGCCATAAGGAAACTTCTCTGCAAGAGCCTCTTCATGTTTAAATCTCCTTTATATAAGTTTTCGTACCTCAATTCTCCCAAATTCATACAAATCCGTTTCTGGTTATCAAATTTTCAATCGTTCTTTCAGAATTCGAATCATCAAAGCCTTTGATCTCTAAGAAAATCAGCCAATTTTTTCCTCTTTCACTGAACCATGGTTCGTTGTAGCAACAACCTTGTAGGGATACTCAATTTCATCGTCTTCCTCCTCTCGATTCCGATCTTAGCCGGAGGTATATGGCTAAGCCAGAAAGGCTCAACAGAGTGTGAGCGATTTCTCGATAAACCCGTGATTGCTCTCGGTGTTTTCCTCATGGTCGTAGCAATCGCCGGTTTAATTGGTTCTTGTTGCAGAGTCACATGGCTTCTCTGGGTTTATCTCGTAGTCACGTTCCTCTTGATTCTCCTTGTCTTCTGCATAACAGTTTTCGCTTTCGTCGTCACTAACAAAGGCGCTGGAGAAAAAGTTTCTGGCAGAGGTTACAAAGAGTATAGACTTGGAGATTACTCTAATTGGTTGCAGAAACGTGTCAACAATGGCAAAAACTGGAACAAGATTAGGAGTTGTCTTGTTGATAGCAAAGTTTGTTCTAAGCTTGAAGCTAAGCTTGTCCATGTTCCTGTCAACAACTTCTACAACGAACATCTTACTGCTCTTCAGGTAATAAACATCTCTTTTAGTGTTTTTAGTTTCAAGTTTTAAGGTTAGATGATTTGCTTAAAGCGTGATGAGATCATGAGAGACGTGAACGTTTTTACCTTTTTGATACTAAAGTCTCTTTTAGTAATCTCAAAAGTTTTGATTCTAGTCTAGTCATATATCATTTACACATCCAAGCTTTTTTTTTAACACAAAAGCGTATACTTTTCGATTAAAAGTTTCGACCTTTTGGAATTAGGAATCATGATTTTGTGAATGTGAATGTGAATTTTGCACTTCTGTATAAGTTCTCAAAAGCTGAATCTCTGTAAATGTTGCTCTCTGTTCTTTGCACTTTGTATAACTAACTAATGAATCTTTGAATTCCATTGTTTTATGTTACAGTCTGGTTGCTGCAAACCTGCAGAACAATGCGGATTCACTTACATAAGTGCCACAAACTGGACTAGGACGGCTGGAACACACCCTAATCCAGATTGCCAACTCTGGGACAATGCACCAGACAAGCTCTGCTTCGATTGTCAATCTTGCAAAGCGGGTCTTCTTGACAATGTCAAGAAGGCATGGAAGAAAGTCGCAGTTGTCAACATCATCTTCCTCGTCTTCCTCATCATTGTCTACTCCGTTGGTTGCTGTGCTTTGAGGAACAATAAGAGGGATGACAATTATGGTCGTACCTATGGATATAAGCCTTGAAAAACTTTTAACGTATTTTAGGAGGACAGAGATTCGTTCGGTGTTCTTTTACATATATAGATTGGAGTTTGCTTTTGTGTTTGATGATTTCTATACCTTGTGTTTTGATACTTATTGCGTGTACAGCTCTCTTTCTCATTCTAGTGGTGTGTTCGACTTTCTGGCTAAACTTTTAGATTGGTTTTTTTGTCTGTCTCGATTTTTGTATTGATAATAACAATGATGTTACAAACAACCAAGAGACACAAAACTGGCTTAGGCATAGCTTTTCCGGAGCCAAAGTAAGCGACAAGGAAGAGTTTTGACAATCCAAAAAGCAAATAGAACACAAATAGATAGAACTAAAGAAGAAGCAACAAACGAAACCATAAGACTTGAAGACTGCGTGAGCATCCAGCCATCCAGGTGCCAGATTATTTGGGGTGATGGAAAGGTTCTTTATATTGCCCCCAACAACGAAGAGTTGCGAGCTACAGGTCTTCCTGGTATTGCTCCAAGAGTCGGGAAGAACCAGAAATACACCAAACACGGAAGATATCGAAGAACAGTTTTTTGCGGTCGATTTCCAAAAGCATGAAATATTCTAACCCTTGTAGAGAGCCGGTTTGAATATGTAGCTTCAGTTAAGGGTAAACTAGCCCCTAAATTTCGTTGGTCACAAGAGTCTGGAGCTTGTCAAATATACACACTGACTAAGATGAAGAATACCAAAACCATGGCCACAGGAAGACAACATGGTAACTAAATGCGACTACAGGCTGCTATAACTTTGAGATTGATTTATATTATATTTCCTCCCTTTCATAAAAATTGTCGTTTTGAGATTTTAATTTTGTTTTATAAAGAGTGTCATTTTACATTTTCGATATAAATTTATAACCAAAATTCACATTTTAAACTCACTGTTTTAATATATTAATTCGGGAAATTTTTTTGTTAAATACTAATGAAGGGCATATAAGACCTTTTAACAATTTTCTTAATGTGTTATTATGTTTTCTCTTATTTTTTTCTTTTGTGTCTATACATATCATGTTTCTTTATTATTCTTTCCGAATGTCCAAATAACTATACTTGAGTTGGATGACCATATAATATGATGGGGAATGTAAATATTTAATTAATTACTCATTGTTAGGGTAAAATTAAGCGGTATTCTTTAGATATTACGCGGAAGGCAAGAGTTTAAAATGTCTATTTTATTGATGACTGATCAAAAGCAAGAAATGCAAGACGTTTAGAGTGATAAACCCTAGTTCTAATTATAGCCTCTTGCTCTTGACAAGTCGAATATTGTAGATCCCTTCCTTGCAGTTAATAGCTTCATATTTATATTAGAAAGTAGATGTATCTCCTTAAGAATATGAAAACTTTGTGCATACCCTTAAATATTAGAATATTTCTTTTTATCCTAGGATTTTTAATCTCTATGTTATTATTTGGGAAGTACATTTAGATAAATAATCTTTAGTTTGTAAGAATTTACATCAAATGTCATTGGAAACAATATATAATACAAAAAAATTAAATCATGTTTGTAAAATGGAGAAATCTCATTTTTGATTCTCATGATACATTTTTAAAAAATCTCCAAAACAATATATTTTTTTAAAAAATAAGTAAACAAATCATTTTTTACAATGATTATTTTAAAATAATCTAAAACAATATATGTTTCGAAATAAATAATATACTTTTGAATATAATATTAGTGTATGATTAGTTAGTTATATAATAAAGAAACTCTTGATGTTTTGAAAAAAGTATAAATACGAAAAAGCTAATAAAAATATTTTAATTATACTATATAAATAACTAATAGTTTATCATAAACAATTTTTATTGAAATTTATTTTAAAAGAAAAAATATGATACTACTATAGTTTAATTGAGACGGGTATTATTATAAAAATGTATGATTTAATTCACCTCGGATTTAAACTTAACAAATACCAAAAATATTTAGGTTTAACTATAAATTTACAACTATGCAATAATTTTATATTAATAAAATATGATCTCGCGCATTTGCGCGGGTTAAATCCTAATTTATCGATCACATATATACGTTTTTTCTCTCGCGGCGATGAAGAAGGCGAATCTACGCCTTTAGGGTTACTCTGGCGGCGGATGGTCACGGCAACGGCGGTCAATGGCTTTTTGGGGATCCGGCGGCGGTATGAGGCGGTCAAGGGTTACATGAGGGATCACGTCTTGGATTCCGTCAGATCCCGACGATATCCTGGTTTCCAGATAAGGCAGGTGCGATTCTGGTTGAACATTGAGGGGTTTCTACAGATTCTCGGTGGTATAACTGCAGATCTTTTCAAATCTCAGTGTATCTTCCTCTGGGCAACAATAGTGATGTGGTCATTAAGGCTAGCGAGTTATAGAAAGAAGATTCCGCTAGTTTTCACGGTAAGGATTCAGCATATCTCTGTGATCCTTGGAGTTACTGGGTTTCATTATAGAGTATGGCTTAAGGAAGGTTTGGATCCGGTGCTTCCTTATTTGGAGAATCGAGGGGATCTTGACAATTGTGTCTTCAAGCTATTTTATAAGAAGGCAGAGGTTGTGACCTATGAGTATCTCTTATCTTTAGGGTTCTTTCGGGTGGCTGGCTCAATCTCACTCTTTGGGTTGTGAAGTATTTTAGTGTCCTCCAACAGGACTATGTGGTCTAAACAGCAAGGTTCTGCTATGTTTTCAGAGGTTTTTCAAGCAATGGCTCAGGTTTCAGTCACCAAGGGAGCGGTTCGTACGGAGACAGTGAGGCTTTCTTCGGCGGGGATTGCTAGGCGTGTCCAACAGTTTTCTTTGACATTGATTGGCCGGCTAATGAATCCAGAGATCCAAAGGATGGATGGTCTACTGGTCAATCTCCAAAAATCTGGAAGTTAGAAGGAAAGGTGGAAGGGGGTGACCTCGGTAGCGGCAAGTTTCAATTTAATTTTCAATCCGAACGGGATATTCTGGATGTTCTCAATTATGAACCGTATCACTTTGATGGCTGGATGGTGTCTCTGGTGCGATGGGAACCAGTAGTAACACCTCTTTACCCCTCGGCCATCACCTTTTGGGTCAAGGTGGAGGATATTCCTTTACATTTGTGGGAAGAGGATACGATTACGGCTGTAGGTAAGGCTATTGGAAAGGTCAAAGTTGTGGATCCGGATGCTGCGAGTGTTCAGGTCACCATCGATGGTTTCAAGTCAGTGGTTTTCTCAACGGTGGTGCCTTTTGATCATGGCGAGGAGATCACGGTTACTCTTAAATACGATAAGCTCTCTGGTATTTGCAAACATTGTAACATGCTTACGCATGATACTGAGGTGTGCCCGGAGCTTAGAGCCTCACGCAGGACACATGATAGCTTCTTAAATGCTGGTGGTGATGATCTGGTTAAGAGAGATGGCAAGTCACGAGAGGGACAACCTTCTCGTAAGCAACCGGTTAAAAGGACTCTCGATTGGGATAATGTGGACAACATGGAGAGTGTATCTCACGGCCGTGATGGGAGCTACACGGGCAGACATGGAAAGAAAGAGACATATGCAGAGAAACTCTTGAAACGGAGTGAGACAGAGGTTCATCATCGGGATCAGTGGGTGAAGGGTTATAAGAGCGGCTCGTCTCGAGAGAACACTCAGGCATACCGACCTAAGAGCAAAAGCTCATCTTCCAAAGTTGTGCATCATGGTAGTTGGCCGAGACCACTTTATTCTTTGGGAGAAAATCAACGAGACAACCAGGTGGTCAATGTCACTTTTCAGGAACAGGTAGCTCTCCTTCCTGACCAAAGGAAAGCCGGTGATCCCGTGACGGAAGAGACAGGCGGGTCTGGTGATGATCTGATGTCGGAGACACAAGTGCAAAACGATGGTCTCCTGGCCGAAGAGGGTGAAATGGTGGAAGCAGGACACTCGAGTAATGTATGTGATGGCTTGGACCCGGTTCCTATATATGTCAACAGAAATTACGGGCAGTGAGATACCAGAGAGGAATGGGCTGGGAATAAAGGCATCAGAGGTTCTCAATTCTCTCCCAGAGACCGTAATGGAGGATTTATCAGGTGCTGGAAGTGTTAACGGTTCTGGTGAAACAGGTACTATCTCTGGCCTACTCCCTTCCACGGGTTTTGAGCAAATTGTTATGGATTTAGGAGGTATTAATTTGAATAAACGGAATGAGTCTATACCTAAGTATCGTAGGAGTCCAGCGAGGATACATGGAGTTAATTTTAAAAAATTGAACATGGTGATGTTGGTCTCGCCTCACAAAGGTCGAACCACAACTAGGCATAATACAAGGAAATCACATATTCCTAATAGTTTGAGATCTGTTCGTGTAGGAACAAAAAAGGATGGGACTGAGGCTAAAGGTGGCACGAAGGTTTCGATGCCTCCCACAAAAGCGAAGAAGGGAATGGTGGCTCCCCCGATTCCAGCGGCTCAACCGTGAAGATTTTAAGTTGGAATTGTCAAGGCTTAGGGGGAGACTTGACACCTGATATGTTATGTGATCTTTGAAATAAATTTCGGCCTGATATTGTATTCTTATCAGAGACCAAACAATCTTTTCTTAGTTTAAAAAAATTTCAATTGAATTTTGGTTTCAATAATTTGTACACGGTTGATCCGATAGGATCTAGTGGTGGTTTGGCTCTTTTTTATAATAATGAAATAAATCTGGAATTTCTTTATTCAAGTAATCGCATAATTGATGTTTCTGCGTTGATTTACGGCTATAAGGTTGCGATTTCTTTTGTGTATGGGGATCCGGTCGTGGCAAACCGGAATAAAGTATGGGATAAACTAATAGAAATCGGAGAGCAACAGTTCTCTCCATGGTTAATAATAGGTGATTTAAATGAATTATCTGGAAACCATGAGAAGAAAGGGGGAAGAATGCGACCCGCAGCATATTTTGTCCCTTTCAACCAAATGCTCCAACACTGTGGAATGATGGAGTTTCCATGTGCTGGAGATCAATTGTCTTGGAAAGGTACGCGGAGTAACCAGAGGGTATGGTGTAAGCTGGATAAAGCGGTCGGAAATGAGGCCCCAGGATACCATAGTAGCCCAAAATATGCTGTCTTCTTAATATCCTAAAGGCCCAACTAGAAGAAGCCCAAAATGATGATTTGATACCCTAGGATACCATAGTAGAAATAAAAAAGAGACTCCAACAAGCCTATAAGGATGAGGAGATTTTTTGGAAACAAAAGAGTCG
>OVAN01010734.1:0-15422 GCA_900406275.1 Anastatica hierochuntica | reverse complement strand
CCGTAACCGGTGGTTAATCAACCTTAACCGTGGTAACCGTAACCGTGGTCACACCTACTCGACTATAGAGTAAAAGTTTACGAAAATGTACTACTTCCCCACAAAAATTATCATATAACACTACTTGCAATCCAAACTATATTGCAAACTATGTCCTCAGATCTTCCTGAAATAAAAGTTCAAAAGTTGTATCTCCTCGAACTGAAAGTTAAATGCTTATCTATTCTCGAAATAAAAGTTCGAAACATAAATACTCACATACGTTGGTTTTCTCTGATTTACAGATTCTCAAAAAATTATTAACCAATAGAAAATGTTAGTAAATCGGATTCAACCATATTTGGTTTTCTCGAAAAAAAGAGTTAATATCTAATAAAAAGAAAAAATGTTTTTTTTTTCTTCTTCCTCTCTCTAAACTTAGAAAATGGCAAGTGATCTTCTTCGTCGTCTTCTCTTTCTTCGTCTTCTTCTTCCCCAATCCCAAACTTCCTCAGCCAAACCAAACTACGAGTATTCATAATCTATGTCACACACATCAACACAAAATGAAAAACATCACACTTAATAGTTCTTGAGAAATTACATATCCTAAAGCATCCTAATACAAACAAGAATCCCTCGAATCTCATTCACATAAACTATCCATCAAACTAAATCAAAAGCACATGTCACAAAATCAATTGAATATCGAAAAATTAAAAGGAAAAGGCAATTACATCACAAATCCTGTAAAGAAAAAGTTTGGATCTTTTTTGTACCGAAAGCGATGGAGGCGGCTGAGACGGTGTTGAGGAAGAGGCAAACACTATGAAGGTGGTTGGGTATTCGGAGGAAGCTATGAAGGTGGCGCCATACCCACCGCACACGACGGACGACGATAAATTTAACATCTTAAATCAAAATTGATATCAACTACACAAAGTTCATATACCCAGAAACAATAAAAGATTATCCAAATTTCGGAAATTCCAGAAAGTATTAAAAAAAAATGAACATGTGAAGATGGAAAAAAAAAATGATTTTCCCCCTCTCTTGATCATATTTTTTTGGTGTCATTAATTTTTTTTTCCTTTTAACAATTTTTAATGGGTTTCAGTTTCAAATCAACAACAATTGCAGTGAGATTGAACAAATTTAGTAAAAGAAGAAGAAAGATCAGCAGAAAGAAGATGAAGAATAACACTTTCTTTTTCTTTTTAACCCTTTTAGTTTTTTTATTATAAACTTTTTTTTGGTTCGAATTAGGTTGGATCGATTTGAGATTTTATTTTTTTGGTTGGATTTGGCTCAAATCGTATTTTTTGCGGTTTAATGTTTAAAGAATATCTGGTAAATTGTAAACCAAATAAAACCAAAGACAAGGACATATAAGTTTTGAGCTCTCAAATTCGGGGAGATATCGTTTCTAAACTTTTACTTTGCGGACATCTGAATTGAAGACGAGATTTGGATCGCATCTGGTGCTATGTAATAGTTTTCATGGGGAAATAACACGTTTTGTTGTAAGACGAACAACAGGTGAAAAGATTTCATTGAAATCAATGCCTTCTTTCTGAGCATATCCTTTCACCACCAATCTTACACGATATCGCTCCACTTGGTCATCACCATTTCGCTTGATCTTATGGACCCATTTGTTTCCAATGGCTTTTCTTCCTCGCGGTAATGGTACAAGCTCCCAAGTTGTATTTTTATGTAGAGCTTCAATTTCTTCCTGCATTGCTGCCATCCACTGAGCTACATCTGAACTTGCCAGTGCTTCTTGGAGATTTGATGCCTCTCCTTCCTCAGTTAGAAGACAATATGCAACATTGCAACTCACATCATAATCTTCGTGCCAAGCTGGTGATCTTCTTACACGTTTTTATTTACCAAGTTCTTCTTTAAACTCGGCAGGTTCTGCTTCCTCGTGTCTTGGTGTTGCTTCAGAAGAATTCTTCTTTTCCACTTCTACTGCTACATTCTCTGACGTTTCTTTTGACTTGCTACTTTCTTCTTCGATCTTTTTATCTTCCGTGAAGATAACATCCCTGCTGATAATAACCTTGTGGGTAGTGGGATCCCACAGGCAATACCCCTTTACTCCATCAACATATCCTAAGAACAAGCACCTTCTAGACTTTGGATCTAGCTTTGTAGTTTCTTGGGTATTGTACATTACGTACACTGGACTCCCAAATATGTGGAGGTCGGAATAGTCTACCGACTTTCCTGTCCACATCTCCATCGGCGTTTTCAACTAAATTGCAATTGATGGCGACCGATTTATCACATAATAGGTGGTGTTGACTGCTTCCGCCCATAATTTCTTTTCTAAGCTTGCAGCTTCCAACATTGCTCTTGTTCTTTCTAACAGAGTCCTGTTCATCCGCTCTACCACTCCATTTTGTTGAGGAGTGTATGATGTGGTGAACTGTCCTTTGATGCCTTCTTTACAGAATTTGCTGAATTCATCACCAGTGTACTCACCTCCATTATCTGACCTCAAACACTTGATCTTTTTCTCATATTCAAGTTCCACTCGTGCTTTGAAAACTGAAAACACATCTCCCTTACTCTTGATTGGATACACCCAACATCTCCTGGAGTAGTCATCGATGAAGGACACAAAGTACTTCGATCCTCCTAGTTATATAACTGGTGCTTGCCATACATCAGAGTGAACCAATTTTAGAACATCTTTACTTCTAGAATTTGATCTGCTAAACTTCAATCGATGTTGCTTGCTTGTTACACAATACTCACAAAAGGATACCACTTGTTGTAGCTTTTTCACCGAAACTACTTGAAGCAACAAATGCTTCTGATTCTGACAGAGTTTCTCCTTTTAACATGTATAACTTCGCAGTTATCTTCTCTCCTTTCATATGCTCAAGTGCTCCTCTGATTACTTTCAGGGTTCCATTCTCAACTTCAACTTTGCAGCTGAGATCGTCAAGTTGCCCCACGGACAACAAATTCTTTTTCAGGCCTTCCACGTGTCGCACCTCATGAATAGTACAAACCGTACCATCATACATCTTCATTTTAATGGATCCAGTGCCAACAATCTTAAGTTTATGATCATTGCAACTGTACACAGATCCTCCTGAGACGGGTTCATATTGATGGAACCATTATCTTCTAGAAGTCATGTGATATGTAGCTCCTGAGTCGAACAACCATATATCAGCAAAACTTCTCTTATTTTCACTTGAAAATGCTGCTTCACAACACAGAGTTTCTCCATTATCTGAGATTCTTGCTATGTTTCCTTGAGGATTGGAATTTTTCAAATCCCAACAATCCTTCTTCAAGTGACCCTTCTTGCCACAATGGTAGCATTTAAAAGTCTTCTTACTTTTTGACTTTGATTTACCATGTTTCTGACTCCCACTTGAGCCATGCTCCATTGATCTTCCTCTCATCACCGTTAATGCCTCTACTTGTAAATTCTCTCGTCTGTCTTTCTTACTTTTGCGCCGACTTGCTTCTTCTAGAACCGCAGCTGCAACATCGTCAAAGACTAGATTGTCGGTGGAGACATTATTTGTCAAGTTGATGATGAGTTGATCATATGAATCTGGTAGACTTTAAAGTAGAAGCTCAACACGTTCTTGTGATTCTACTTTATAACTCAACGAAGTGAGTTGAGAAAATAAAGTATTCAAGGCGTTGATGTGCTCCGTCACTGAAGTAGATTCCGCCATCCAAAGAGTATACAACTTCCTCTTGAGGAAAATTGTATTATGCAACGACTTGGCCTCGTACAATTTTGTAAGGTGATCCCATATCTCCTTTGTAGTCTTCTTCTCCTCTATGCTTGACAACACTCCATCTGCTAGTGCCAAATGAAGATTTGCAATAGCGTTTCCATCCATCTCGTTCCACTTATCATCATCTGTGTATGATGTCGACCTTTCACTAATAGCCGCTAAACAACCATCTTTTCTCAAGATAGCTTTCATCTTCAACTTCCAGAGCGCAAAATTGATGTCGTTGAATTTTTCAATCTCAAATTTTGCCGCCATTGCTTCTTCCAGAACCTTGCTCTGATACCACTTGTTGTAAAAATCAGACCAGAAAGAGCAGGGTCGCAGCTAAAAATTTGAGAAATAATGTGAACGAGTGAACACCAGAATTTTACGTGGAAAACCACTAAACAAATTAGGGAAAAACCACAGACAAGGTAGAAGAATTTATTCCGAGGAAAATAATAGGAGTTACAACCTCTCAATTATAATGGAGAAAACAATTAATTATTCTCTCGTTATAATAGGAGAAATAACCAAACTCTCAAAATAATTTTCTCTCACATCCGATCCCAAAATACCCCGAAAAATCAAACGGAGGAAATTAACAAATGAAAAGAAAATATTTTTCTTTTCACCTCTCTCTCACGTTTCTGTCTCTCTTCTATGCAACTCTTCTTTCTCTTGTTTTGGGATTGGATGATGATTTTTTCTTCTCACCATGGATGGTATTTATAGATGGAGATTAGCCACAAATTTTGACAAATCAATGTCAACAATTTTGGCCACCTAACTTCACCGTCTATGTTGGCACCGTCACCGTCTTCAATGCCGCACCGTCCACGTAACCGACCATCTTCATTTTCAACATGTTTTTCCTAAAAGTTTTGTGTGTGTTTTTATGTTAGGTTTTGAAGGTGTCTTTACGGATTTTTTTTGATAAAGGTTTTAAGGATCTTTAAAGGGTTTCTTTTGTTTTTATTTTCTATTTTTGAGATATTTTTTAAGATTTAGGCGCTCTAATTATGATGAGATGATAGATCTCATTACAACATATTACATGATTTTGATACATACATTAAGCATGTGATGAGTTCGTGATGAGTATATATAATAAAAAAATTTTAATTCAAATGATATTTTGGCCATCTTGCATCATCAAACCATGTTTATCTTGCGCCTAGGCATGGTGAAACCTAATTTTTAAAATACTAACTAAAAATATAATAAAATTATGAATGGAGACAAATATTAGGACATTAAATGATTGAAACAAATGAAGTAAAACCTAGCAAAGAATCAAGAATATTGGTATAAAGTATTGATGTTTATTTTATGGTCTTTAGTAACATAAGGTCATCCTTTTTTTAAAAACGCATACTCCATAGAAATTTGAGCTGAGGAAATATATTAAAAGATAAGGATTATCAACATTGTTTATATTTTTTTTTTAACATCTTGAATTTTATTAGAAACTACATGAATAATCTTCATGTAAAGAGTGAGTTTACAATTGAACATGATACATAATTATAATACTCGAAAGTTGCATTATTGTGCAGGTGATGCTTCGTCAATTCATCTTCGACTTTATTTGTGTTTCTTGTAACCCACTACACATATAATGAGTTGAATCTTCTTCTCCAGCAATGTATTTCTTTGATCCAATTGTTAAAACCAAAGTGTAAAGATCTTCTAGCAATTAATTCAACCATCATTTGATTATCTCCTTCAAAAATCACATCTTTATATCCTTTCATCCATGCTTGTTGCATAGCCATTAGTAAAACATGCATCTCTGCCTCTAAAGACTTGAACATATCCTTCCGAAAATATGAGCTGCACCTTTGTATACAGCAAGAGAATCTCGTATGACCCAACCAACCTTTGAAGGATTAGCTCCTCTAAAACCACTATCATAATTGCATTTAATATAACCAGCACTTGGTCTTTTCCATTCTGAAATGAGGGGATTGTGGTTATGCTTTGGTCTTTTGTTTGTTGGAGAACAACACGTACACCATTCCTAAACAACCTGTTTAGCTAAATCCATATTTTGCCTCCATTCGCTTTGTGTTTTTTGGTAGACAAATTCGTTTCTGCTTTTCCAAATACGTCATAGCGTCCATAGTGGCATTTATTTATCGAGTAGTGAAACGAGTGGTGACTTGTACCAATTCAGTATCTGATGTATCCACCCTTCAAAATTTTCTGTTGAGCTTGTTATGGCTAGTGGTTTACTTTGAATTCCCCTCCATATGGCTTGAGCGTATATGCAGTCAAAGAAGAGGTAATGAAGTGTTTCTTCACTCGAACAACAACGTTTACACTGCGTATCATTAGTGATTCTCCTTCTCCGCAAGATTGTTCCTACAGGTACAACATGGGATAAGAGTTTCCAGAGAAAATGCTTCAATTTCGGAGCAGTGTCGAGTTTCCAAACTGCTTGCTTTAGACTTTTTGAACCTGGTAGTGGAAATATTTCACGATGGTTCTCGACATCCTAGTTGGCTAACCAATTGTCTGACTTTACCGTATATATATAATATCTTGTGTAGTGCCATCTTAGCAAATCCAAGTCCGGTTGAGAACATAGTTTAATGTTCTGTATCATGTCACAATTCTCTGTATTGAAGTTAGCCATAATCAGATTAAGATTCCATCTTTCCCCTGTTAGTAACAGCTCATTCACATGAGTAATGTTTGATAGAGGACCAATTATTCTCTTAGGGGCTCGTAGAGGATGCTTTGGCAGCTAATTATCTTGCAAAAATATTTGTATTTTTACCATCACCGATTGACACTCTTAAGCCCTTCTTTAGCAAATCTCTGCCCTGAAGTAGAGACCTCCACACAAATGACGGTTTCCTTCCAGTTGTGGCATTTAAGATTGATGTATAAGCGAAGTATCTACCCTTGAGGAAACGTGTAACCAGCGCATTAAGATTCTGAAGAACTCTCCATATTTGTTTGGCTAACATCGCATTGTTGAAGTTTTCAATATTTTTGAAACCAAGACCACCTACGTTTTTAGGAAGTCCAAGCCTTTCCCATGATAGTCAATGCATACTTTTGTTTCCTGTACTCTTACTCCACCAACACCAAGCAAGCATTCTTTCAATCTTCTCACAAGTACATTATTTATATATATATATATATATATATTGTTGTATTTATGTCTAAAATAATAATAATAAGCGTCTGGAGTCTTGGTAGCATTTTGTAGAATATTGATTTCGATATTAAGAAGCTGAAAACAACGTTCTATTTTCTCATATTATCACTAATTAATTCTACAAATTAGTATTAGAAGGCATACATTTTGTGATGTCCAAGAGACTTGAGAAGATAAGCAGATGAGTCGTGCATGAAGAGTGAGACGGTTTGAGCGGATGTGTGATGGCGATTGGCGAGGAGAGAAAGACGTAGAGGGCTTGAGAGATTCTGAATTGTCTATGGTTTATTAGAATTGTATTAGATTATATGATATATTTATCATAAGATAAACATTGGTGTTATTATTGGTTTTATATTAATTTAGATAAGTATTGTTTTGGGTTTATCTCTTATTATAATAGTGTTTTGCTTCATACGTTTGTATAAATAGATGAGCTTTTGGCTTTGATAATCAAGTTAAGTTTTATGAGTTCATAAAATTTCTCATGGTATCAGAGCCTCAAAGATCCTAAAACACATCAAATTTTCCTCAACTTCCATTATTCATCTTCCCCATCGTTTTCTCTGTTTTTCAAAAGAAAACATAACATCATCTTCATTGTTACTTACTTATCACGACATCATCATCTACTCGAACACTCTCATCATCATCATCGACATCTCTTTAAATCTTTTCTCATCTTGATACCTTTAAACACATTGACATCTTCGTACCTTAATAAAATCTTCAGATATCGGTTTACCATGTCAAACATTGTTTCCGAAGAACCAAAACGACGAACAATTTCACCTTATGACCTCACGTCAAGTGAAAATCTAGGGGCAATCATATCTCAGCCTCTTCTCAATGGGTCCAACTATGACGAATGGTCTATTAATCTTAGGATGGCTTTAAGTTCTACGAAGAAGTTTGGGTTTTTGGATGGAAGTCTTCCAAAACCGAGCAGTGATTCTTCTGATCTTAAGGATTGGCACGCTAATAACCGTCTTCTTGTAGGTTGGATTTGATTAACAATGGAGCCAAAGATCTGTTTATCCATCTCGACAAGAGAAAACAAAAAAGAACTATGGGATATCATATAAAAACCTTTTCTCAATGAAGGTAGAGCTCGGCTATAGCAATTGCGAAAATCTCTGGCAACCTGCAAGAAAGATAGATCGACATTAAATGAATACTTTGGTAAACTCACTCAGTTGTGGGATGGTATAGCCGAGTTCATGAACTTCAAAAAGTGCACTTGTGGCAAGTGTGAATGTGACCTGAACACAGCTAGAGAACAAGAATAAGAGATTCTTAAAATACATGATTTTCTCTCTGGTATAGATGATGCAACACAAGGAATCGTCCGTTCTCAAATCTGTGAAATGTCTCCAATCCATGATCTTGATAGTGTCTATCAGACGTTTTCACATAATGAGATATTGCAGAAATGGATGATGAAATCCGCACCTATGATGAGCTTTGCTTCCCAGTTATCGTATTCCCAACAGATGGCCTCAAAGAGCAATAACACACGACCAATCAACAAGGATCCAACACCTAAATGAACCATCTGTGGCAAGTATGGTCACATAGCTTCTAAGTGTTTCCATGTAGTGTGATATCTTGAATGGTGAGAAGGTAAAACTTCGACACGTACTAGACCTGTAGGAAGATGAAGAGGAGTTGGACCATGGGCCAATAGTTCTTAGATCATCATGGCAAACACCTCTTTTATACCAAAAACTATTGAGCTTACTGAAGCATATCGTCAAGGTCTTTGCGGAGTAACAGACGATCAATGGAACATTATTCAAAAGATCACGACTGCAAAATCTCAACCTCGAAGTAGTAATAATACTAACGAAATTTGGATCTTGAATACTGGTGCTACACATCATATGACAGGAAGATAAGATCTGTTAGAAAAAATCAAGCACGTTACTCATGTTTCAGTGAAACTACCAACGACAGGAGTGATGAAGGTGATTCGAGCTCGGGCTAGAAGATAACAGATGCAGTCTAACGTGAAAATAGAAACGTAAAGATGAAGACGTAGCACAATGAAAGTCGAAGGATCTCGTTATATTGAAGTTGGTTTGATCAATGTAATTACAAGAGAATTTCAAGTGTTTGAGAAGATAGAAATTCGAAATGAAATAAGGATTTAAGTTCTCTTTAGATTTCTTATGGAGTTTTTCTTGTGTGTGTTCAATTGGAATGGCCTCTTATGACTTAACATTTCCTTTGTCAAAGTCTTCTTTATATAGAGGAGTTTTTCCCTCTAATTCCACTTTTCCTTAGTGTGTTGACTGGTCACCTCGGTTTGCCATTACCGATGGGCTATGTCTGCTTCATAACTTAGTGTTTCACCATAATACCCCATTTGTAGCTGCATGGTGCATTTATGACGAGGGGGCTCATTAGGCTTCTTTACCTTTTGGTACGAAGTCAAATCTCATCGTAACTTGTTCTGTCTCTGCAAAAAGCTAGTCTGACAAAGTTTGCCTTGTCTTTTCTATGTCTGGCTTGGTCAACTTCGTCGTATCTCAGGCTCTGGGAAAGCACAGTCTGACAAAAGGCCGTCGGTGCAGACTGTCACGCGCCTGCTTATGTCAAATGTTTGGACTTTAGTAATTTTCATGTACCTCGTGCTGACGTGTACAATGATGTCATCCCTTATGAGTATGGATCTTTACACGGCTGAGGCCCAATTGCCTTGATGGGCTTTGTACCTCGGGCTGAGACCCAGTTTCCTTAATGGGCTTTTTACTTATGAATGTGACATGGGCTTTGGGATTTTATACTTTTTTGACATATCTTGGAAATTGGCTAGGCATTGTGTGCGTGTCAAACCCACCTCCAACAAAATCATGGCCGCAAAATCTCAATCTCTAAGTGGTAATGATACTAACAAAATTTGGATCGTTGATACAGGTGTGACACATCATATGACAGGAAGAGAAGGCTTGTTAGAAAACATCAAGCATATTACTCATGTTTCGATGAAACTACCAACGACTGGAGCTAAAGCAACATCGTCAAAAATATGGACAATTCGACTCTCTAAGCGACTATCTCTTCTCAATGTTTATTTAGTAGATGACTTCAACACTAATTTAATCTCTTTTGGGAAAGTCTTATTTGAGGACTTTCTTGTGGGTCAACTGATTGGATGCTGATTGGACTACGAGGATGCTGATTGGAGCGAATAAGAGAGAGGGAGAGGGATTGTACCGATTTGTGATAGCGAATGAGGTTTTAGACTATGAAGGCTAATATTCAAGATGAGTCTTATCTTTGGCACCATAGACTTGGGCATCCGGCTTCTCAGATCATCGGCATGGTTCCTGGTATTAAAGGCTTTTGCATAGTAGTTGTGATTTTTACTTAAGAATTGTGATGTATGTTTTCGAGCTAAACAGACTCGTCAGGTTTTTCTTGAAAGCACAAATAATTCAAAAGGGATTTTTGATTTAATTCGTTGTGATCTTTGGAGTCCCTATCGAACTTATGCGATCTGTGGTTCGAGATATTTTCTCATTATTGTTGATGACCACTCTCGAGTCGTGTGGAACTATCTCCTTCTAGACAAATCAAACATCAAACTGCATCTACAAAAAAAATTTTGCTTTGATCAAAAGGCAGTTTAATAAACAAGTGAAAGCTCTCCGTAGTGATAATGGGTCCGAGTTCTTGGCATGCTCAAAATACTTTCAAGAGAATAGCATACTTCATGAAACATCTTGTGTTCATACGCCTCAACAAAATGGGAGGGTTGAACGCAAACATAGACACATACTAAACATCCCAAGAGCTTTGCGGTTTCAAGTGAATATTCCCATTGAATATTGGAGTGAGTGTGTCAAGACATCGATTTAATTTTTGAACCGAACACCATCAAAGTTGCTTAATGGGAAAACTCCTTATGAGAAGCTTTACAATCGTGAACCTTCTATAGATCATATTCGGGTTTTCAGTTGTTTAGCGTATGCTCATAATAAGGACATCAATGGTGATAAATTTGCTTCGCGTATTCGGAAATGTGATTTCCAGGCTGTCCCTGCGTGGAAAAAGGTTGGACGTTGCTTGATCTTGAAACGGATAAGCTTTTTGATTCTCCAGATGTTGCCTTTTGCGAAAAATGTTTTTCCGTTTGCGGCAACAAACAACAGATTACTGCCTTCATCATCACCCTCATCACATTCAATGGAACCACCATCTCCGCCGACCTTACCATTTGTCGATGATGAAAAATCTGAAACAAAGGATCATACTATGTTCTCACATGTTATGCCTCTGCTTCCGTCATCTTCTACGAATACATCATCTTCGCAGCCATCATATTCATCTTCACAAGTCGCTGATGTGGCTGCTAAAGCCATGAATCCTCCACCTGAAAATCTTGGTCGTGGCCATAGAATCATAGCTCCATCTACACTTCTATAAAACTATCAAGTATAAATCTGATGGATCTATAGAACGATTTAAAGAGCGGTTAGTTATTTTAGGAAACACGCAAAAGGCTGGTGTTGACTATACAAATACATTCTCACTTATCGCCAAAATGACTATGGTTCGAGTATTTCTTGATGTGGCTGCGAAGTTAAATAACGAAGTCCATCAAATGGTCGTACATAATACGTTCCTTCATGAAGATTTACTTGAGGGAGTCTATATGAGACTACCATAATGTTTCACTTCTTCGTCGCCAAATGAAGTATGTCGTTTGAGGAAATCGCTATATGGGTTGAAGCAACCTCCGTGATGTTAGTTTGCAAAGTTGGCTGAGGCATTGCTAAAATATGGTTTTGTACCAACGATCTCTGACTCTTCTCTCTTTATCTACATCAAAGGAGAGGTTTGTTTGCGAATATTGGCTTATTTTGATGATTTAATCATATTTGGCACCTCTCTCTCAGATATTGAGTTCTTCAAGGGATATTTGTCAACATGCTTTCATATGAAAGATTTGGGACTATTGAAATATTTTCTGGGTATTGAAGTCGCTCTAAGTCCAAAAGGGTTCTATCTTTGCCTAAGGAAGTACGCAACATATATTGTATCGGAGAGTGGCTTGTTAGGAAGTAAGCCTTCGTTTGTTCCAATGGATCAATGTCACAAACTTGATGCAGCTCCGTGTCTAGCTCTCTCGGATCTGGAGGTGTATCGTCGTCTTGTTGAAAGACTCATCTATCTTGTGCCCACGCGGACAGACTTGACTTACTCCGTTAATATTTTATCGCAATTCATGCAAAAGCCAACTGAAGATCATTGGAATGCGGCGTTAAAAGTAGTATGGTATATTAAAGGTACTTTGGGTCAAGGAATGTTACTTTGAACCGAGTCATCAGTTCATCTTACGGGCTGGTATGACTGGGACTGGGCATCATGTCCAGTGACTCGTCGTTCTCTTACAGGATGGATAATCCAACTAGGATCCTTACCTATTGCGTGGAAGAGAAAGACACATGACATTTTTTCGTGTTCATCTGCAGAGATAGAATATCATGCTATGAATGCAGTCACAAGGGAGTTGATATGGATAAAGACTCTTTTGTTTGAAATCAGCATACCACATCCGGCTCCGATGACGATCAGATGTGACGGTCGTCCTGCAATCCACATAAGCTCTAATTAAGTCTTCCACAAACGTACCAAACACATTGAGCGAGAGTGTCATTACATTCGAGAAAATATTGTTGTTGGGATCATTAAACCAATCTATGTTGCATCTAAAAGACAATTGGCGGACATCTTTACAAAAGCATTGGGACAACGAGAATTTGATGTTTTTCTTTTTAAGTTGGACATTCAAGATCTTCACGCTCCAACTTGGAGGACGTATTAGATTGGTGTTATTATTGGTTTTATATTAATTTAGATAAGTATTGTTTTGGGTTTATCTCTTATTAAAATTGAGTTTTGCTTCATATGTTTGTATAAATATGTGAACTTTTGGCTTTGATAATCAAATTGAGTTTTATGAGTTCATAAGTTTTCTCATTGTGTAAGTTGTACTTAACTTTTGTTTTTTTTGGCCAGCCCATTAATATAAATTGATAATTGTCATGCAACCCATTTAAATGGAGGTCTTAGTGAGGGAAAAATGCAGAACCATAAAGGGAGGTCGAGAATGAAGAAGTGGTGAAAGACTAAGAAAATGAGATAGAAAGTTAAACTAACGAAAGAAAATAGAGACGAGGAATATAAGGTGTAAAAAAACAGAAAAAGAGAATTAAAAATTGTCAAGGACCTTGAAACAAATGTAGATACCATAAGAATTTTCATAACTTATTTGAAACATCATCCTATTCATCGAGTGGCTTAAAAATTCATTGACCCATGTTGCAAAAGATAGATAGATATAAGGTAGAGTAGGAACAATTGCTTGTGCAAAATCGGAACAGAGAGGGCGTATGAATGTTTTCATGAGTATTACAATGGACGAAATCTCAATTGTTTTGTATAAAAGGGACAAAGGGTTGTATGAACTCTCTGTTTTTTCACCTTCGCACTTAGATAAAATACATCCAATTTTTTTCCATCTTTTGAAAATTAAATCTTTTAATAAGTTTCGTTATATTTGCAAGCAAGCAAGAAGATAATAATAATTGTAATTTTCAAAAAAAAATTTCCCGAAATCTTTAGATTGAAAACTCCCAAAAGAAATCAGCTTTTTTCCTTATGTCGATGCCAAAAACAATGACAAGAACAGACGTGGAATTCTCAAACGTGTTCAAAGTTTCAACCTAAACATTGTTGTCAATATGTACACTAACCCATAGTGCAGTTCATTGGGTTTAGACCTGGCATATAAGGAAGTTGAATTACTTCTGCTTCCTCAAAAACTAGTGGCACATATGGAATATTGTCCAGGTAGAAATTGTTTAGAAACGCAGCGAATTCGTCGTCCGTATTAAGTTAAGGAGGCGCAGTAGGAGGCGGAAGGTGGTTGATGATGACATTGGCACCAGGTGTGTTGATTGTGACTGTTCCTCCGACTTCAACATTCATGAGCATTTCTTTTTTGTTTTCTGATCATGTTCGTCTTGCGTCTAACATAAATGAAAACAAATACTATGACCTTAAATGACTTTTACAAATTTAAAGCGAAAGTAAGAAAACAAAAAAAAATCAAATATAAGTATTACAAATTTTTTTATTGTGTATAGTTTAGTGCGTATGATTAATTTTACTTTTGTTTTCATTTAAATATTTTCTGTGGACCTTTAATTAATTTAGATATGAAAATAATTAGCCCAATAAACTTATAAGATAATGTAATATTATGATTAGTTAAACTAAATAACATGTCTTTAATATGACTCAATGAATAACACATCAGCCATTTTACATTAATGTCTTTATCAGAAAAAAATTAAATTAATGTTCCTTGCGTATATTCTTTCGTCTACTATTAGCAATGTTCCATTTCCATAAAACTATATTGTTATAACTAGGACTATGTCCGCGCTACGCGCGGATTTATGTTCGTGATTTTTTAGACTTTTCAATACTTCTCAACAATAATTGAGTTATCTCGCGTTACGCACAGAGTGTTTTTTAAATTTTGTGTGTCCGTATTTTGTTGTTGATTTTAATATCGTGAATTGAGTTTTCAAATGCATAATCTATATTATAAACTTTTTTAAAATATGATATAATTATTCAAAATTTATAAGAATAATGTTCAAAGAACTATTGAATTTTTACATTTTGGATATGATTTGAAAATGACACATTAGACAAATTATTTTTAAGTAAATTTTATGTTTTTTTGCTTAATTTTCTTTTTTCCTAAATGAATGATTTAGTAGGTAATGTAGGTTGATTATATCTTAGATTTTTTTTTTCAAAAAACATAATATTTTTTCATAAAGATTGAAGTTATAATAGTACAATTATGAATATTCACCAACAAAATGTGAAATTTTTTTTTGTATAATCATTCTTATGTAAACTCTTATTTAACCATTTCTTTTGATAATTATAGAAAACCAATAATAAGCTATAACCTTTCTTCAATAAATTCGTGAATGCGCCATGTAAAATATATAAATGAAAATAGTAAAAAGTTGAAATATCATCAAATGAGTAACAAAACATAGAAGAGAGTGAAATAACATAATTTAGACCATACATATTTCATAAACATTGGAATATAAGGTAAAATATTCTGAATTTAAATCTTATAATTTATGTTAATATATACGTTAAAAATAACAACCATCACATTTAAGAAGTTCTTTGGCATATTTTATTAACTATAGAAATCATTTTAGGCTATCAAAATATAATCTTTTTTATAATTTATCATAATGATGTAAAATATTTAAATTGTTTTCAAAATCTTAACATTTATTATTCATTACCTAATCAACATTAATCAAATATGTGTTTGTTATTCTTTAGCCTCGCATGATATGAAAATGTAATAAATAATTTTTCAATGAGATTTGAGTTTTAGATTACAAAAATGTAAATTGAAACTATTTATAATATATGATTGAAATGGAAATTGCAATAAAAAA
>OVAN01010733.1:0-15423 GCA_900406275.1 Anastatica hierochuntica | reverse complement strand
GGTAGAAAAATGGGGATGTAATCCTGAATGATGGGGTTTTATTCCTGATTTTAAATTTCCTGGATCAAAGTATTTAAAGTACAATAGTAAGCCAAATAAGATAGAGTTAAAAACATTTCAGACAAACGTCTGAGTTCCAGAGATTTATGGTGGAGAGTTTGGTCATGAATTACTCTGGTTTTCCTGCACTATACGTCCAAATAAATGGTTACTGAACATATAAATAAAGTGCAATGCGCATAAATAATAGTTTGAAATCATCATGAAACATAAACAATCCATAAACTGACTCAATAAAAACATCAAAATGACTCAAACAATAACAAAAGAAAAAGAAAAACATTAGTAACCGAGATCAAGTAGATCAGAGGCTCCTCTTGAAATTGTTTTATGGGATTCTCGATCTCAAACTCCATTGATGTGCCGTCGCTGTCAATATCTCTTAGTATTAAATCCCTTTCATTCAAGCTTCAAAACGATTTCATCCAATCTTTAAGTTTCTTGCCTTTTCACGATTTAGAATTTTAAAGAATTATGGATTTGTTTTCTAATTTGGGGTTTTTTTTTCAATTTGGTTTAATCGGATCATATTAATCCAGTTAATTAACATCTCAATTGGTTAATGATTTTCTGGGAAACAATAAACCAAAGAAAACCAACATCCGTGTGTAATTAGATTTCAAACTTTTTTTTGATGGAGTGGGGGGGGATAGCATTCGAACTTTTGATGCGGTGGAAATTAAGTATGAAATTTTTATTTGAGGGGAAAATAGAATGAGGTCATAGTTGCGTGGGGATTTGGTGTTATATGATCGTTCTCATGGGAAAATAAATCATTTTTCCTATTTTTCCATAGATTTTGTAGTTTATATGGAACTCAAAGAATTAGAAAGTGTTCTAAGGAATACATATGGAAGCAACATAAGTCTTCAATAATGCAGAAAATGAGTACTCAGCTTACAAGAATTGCATGTCCTACAGGCTTAACCGACTCCGAGAAAGGAGCTAAGTAACGAGGTAAGGAAATCCAACACAATTATATGTCAATTGGATGGATCCTGGAAGAAGGAAGACACCACCTCAAGGCTAAAATGGATCTGTTTAGACAAAGATACAAATTTCTTCTTGGAGCAAAATGTCAAAGGAAAAGTTTATCTCTACTTCATTCAGAGATAGAAGCTCTTCTTTGGACGATGCATGAAATACGAAATACGAGGGTGGATAATCAACAATTTGAAACAGAATTTAGAGAACTCTTTAACATCACAAAGACCTCATAAGATTGACATGCTTTCTCCAACCTACTCGATGATTTTCAAGCATTCGTAGCCCAGTTTTCAATTATCTCTCTATCTCATATTCCACAATCTTTAATTACAGATGTTGATTTTAGTTTTATAAAAAAAAAATTATCGTCCTCTCTTTGCGATAAAGAAAAAGCCACCGCCATTAGTTTCTTCTCTATATCGCCGTTCTCGGCTCGTCACACTACATGACCCACATATCTGGTCTCTCCACCTCTCAAGCTTCCAATTGAGCTGCACTTCTCTCCCTTCGACCACCTTGGTCATCGAGCAATCACTCAAACCAACCACGACAAGGGATACATCACCACGAGAAGTCATCCCCTTTGAAGCTACTGATAATAAAGTTTGAGATCCAAGGTTATCTTCTGATATGAAATCGGTGCCCAATGCAGATGTCGTAGACTCGGTACGCTCTGTGAACAATGACGTTTCTATGGGTCAATCTGTTTAATCAGGTCAGGGAACCTCAAATCCCTTAACCTTTGCTGCGGGGCCACACCTCCTCCATCTTTGTGTCATGGATTCTCTGATGCCAACTATAAGTAGGGATCAAGGAGCCGCACCTAAACCACACCAGCTCAGCCTTGCTTCTCAATTTCTAGATGATGATCCAACCACACCAATATCCTCCATCTCGACTAAAAAATTAAACTCCCCAAAGCCAGCAAGTGTTTCATCTTAACCTCTCTTAAAAGCCACATGGGCTAACCGTTTAGTCACCAAGCCAGGCCCAACTACCTCAGCTTTGAAGCAATCAATGACTTTGCTTATTTTAGACTTGGAGGCCTTCTCTTACGCTGAGAACTAAGCACATGGCAAAAAGCAATAGAAAAAGTTTTTGCATCTTACTGAGTCTTCTCTTTTGGGTAAGGTAGTGAACAAAAGACTTTGCATCCATCAGGTTTGGAAGCATTGGATTTGTTCTCCGAATAGAGTGAAGCTTTGAAGCAATGATTCCCTTGGGCTGCTAGGATGAACCCAAGCATATGAACCTTCACAGAACCGCCATCCCTGTGTTAATGGATGATGGCACTCCAAAGGTAACTATTCCTAATCACGTTCTGCGTTAAAATCTAGAGAATCAGAAAGAATATGTTTTAGGATAGTTCTCCTCATGCTTTATCACATCTGACGGTTTAGTTAATGCGGTTGTCAACATATTGTAGGGTAGGAAATGCAATATTTACTCTATGAAACTAGGAGAATATTCATTTCTTTTCCACATTCTGGAAGCATCTACTAGGAATTGGGTTTTATCACGTGGGGGTATGACATGTTAATGAGTACATCTTATTTGTGGCTCCATGGAAACCTTGTGCGTCTCTACAACTACCTCCAATCACTACATTCCCTGTATGTGTCACTTTGAAGGAGATTCCTTGTAGTCTATATTCGATTCCTGGAATTGAATTAATTGCCTTTAGACTGGGAGAGCCAATGCAATCAGATAAACCAAGACTTGATCCTTCTAAAATGGGCGAAGCGAAGGCACTGGTTGAATTAGAACTACATAAGTCTTTCACTCCAAAATTGGAAGCTGCAAATAAAAATGGAAACATCTCCATGGTTAGTATTGAGTATGCTTGGATACCTTGAAAGTGTACTAACCGTGGCCAGCTCGGACATAGGTCTACACGTTGTTTGAAAGCTCTAAAGAAAGGTAACCAAGCATATCAGCCTAACTCATTCCAAAGGAACCAAAGTAATTTAAAGGCTTCAATCTCTTCGGATAATGCAGAATGTTGTGTCATTCCTCAAACCATATGTGCTACTACTTTTGATTCTCCTACTATTACTACAACAAGAAGATTAACTTCAAAACAATAGACAACTCGCTTCCTATAGACCAGCCCCAAATCTTAGGAGTCTCCTCACTAGTACTTAACAATGTGGTCGTAAGGCTCGCAAAATTTACTTCCGCAACTTTAGCATCCACTTCTCTGTCGGATCCCGTAACTACTCTCAGCAAAGATATCGCTCACACTAGTCCTTCACACCTAGATTACATCTCGAAGGAAGCACAATTTAACAACACTACCACAATAACTACAATAGCTCCTGCTACTACTACCAAGCCCAATCTCTCGGTAGAACTAACTCATGAACATGCTGCTTCTGATGGTCAAGATTCAGATTTCTAAGCTCATTTTCAAACTGAAATAACCTCTCTCTATATGGGAAATTACAGTTGCTCACTCTCAGATGTTCGAGGGCAGAATGAAAATTCTAGGTACTCCCATTAGAGAACAAGGAAATAATTATGATAGAGATGTGGTTTTGCAAGCACAAAGCAACAATGGAATGCGAGATCGAAAGGAAGTGGATGGAGTTGGTAATAGATCGACAAATACTTCTGTGGACTTAACATTCTCTTCTCAAAGGATTCCGAGAGAAAGATATATTAGGCCTTCATCTGAGGTCCAAGATCAATGGATAGAAGTGCATAGATGTGGTCGTGGGAAAGGAAGTCCCGGCGGACGCTGCTACCAAGCAAGAAAAAGGTAGTATCAACTTATACTTGATACTCGCTTTACTATCTCTATCAATCTAGTTTTCTAAAATTTAGGGTGCAAATGGATGGCCTTGTACAGGAAAGAAAAGAGAAAAAAAGTGATTCCACTATTTTCAGCCAAATTAACACCATTTACATATAAAATGCATTTTTGAAAAAATTTGTGGGATCCACAGTGAAAAAATCACTTTTTCTCCAAAATTTGTTACTCTTCTAAAAGAGAGAGGAACAAGGAAGGTAAACGTAACATTTTTTTCCCTTTAATGATAATTTTCAGCTTATTTATTTTTCAGCCATCATTTTTACTTTTTTCAGTTTTTTTCTCTCACATGTTACCATTTGCATCCCTAATATTCTCTGGTTTTGTCCTCTTCGTAAAACTCTCAAAAATTGTTTAGGTTATAGCCTTGTAATAGTTTAGTTTGCAATTTAATTTGAATACTCTTTAATAGAAAAAAGAAAAAATTGGACTACCTGCTTTAATTAATAAGTGGTTTTAAAAATAGAAAGAATAAGATGAAATGAATGATGCGATATGAGTTTTTTTTTTTGTTAAATATGAGTTGTTTTATGGATAAGTCATAAGAGACTGAAATCGCACCATATCAAAGTCTCCATTCAAAACCAACATGTCATTTACTTGTACAGCATGAATGGTATCGAATTTCTATTATCAAATATCATCAATTTAAAACTAAGAGAACTGTTTTTATAATGCATGTGGACGCACGTTACCATTTTTATATATAAAGTAAACAACAACGGGCCAAGGTCGCAAATCACTAAAGATCTTGTAAGATATAATATATTATATATATGTATTGATAATTTATATAATCAATGATATGTTTAACGAACACTTGATAATGAGCACGTGGAAGGCTCTTTTGTAACTTACTAACTCTGTCCCCAAATGGCTGCAACGTTTTTCTGTATATTCAGTTTTTTTTAGTCGACAATTCGGACCACAACGGACCGACTCGATAACCCTAACCCTATACTGGGAATTATTATCATCACAAGCGAGGAGTCCGGATCACAACGAGTTGATATCTGGTAGTCCTTAGTCCCTTATACGGGACTTACTCGCACAAACGCGAGCCCGGGGGTTCAAATCCACGAGTCCCGGCTATGGTGAGAGGCCTCCTGCCACTAGGACCAAAAGAGCTTCTCTTCTGTATATTCTGTTTATGCCACATCATTGGCACCTATTAAGATAGTATGGTTATTTAAAAAAATTATGAAAAATAATAGTGTTTGATGAAAGTTTAAAACAATTGATTAAACTAGCTTTTTTCGTCTAAAAAGAGAATATTATTACTAACCCAAGGTGAAAAACAGAACACAATTAAGAAAAGAGAGGATCAAAATATAAACCTATACAACTCAACCGACAATAACCATTGAATCTTCTTGTTCTTCCATGAAGAGATGATGAAGCCAACTTGGACATCCTCTTTGCACATATGAATTCATCCTTAAATCATTCACCACACTTTTAGCAATCATCATAGCACCACGATTGCAATTTGGAACTTCGTAAGACAAGAACCAATTTGGATTTGCTTCAGCTCTTCTCAACATTCCAGATATTTGTCCCAACAACTTCGGCCAACCTGAAGGATTCTTCAGCGCTTCAACGATTTCCGATGTGAATGATGAGAAGGTCACTCTATCAAACCGCAAGCTCGATAGACTCTCCAACGCCCACTCCCAAGCCCGAATTTGTGCTTCTTGAAGGGATCTAACATTGGTATAGGCGTTACGGCTATGTAATAAAACCTCACCGTTAGAATCCCTTGTAACCCAAGCTACACCTCCTATCTGTGTCCTCTTTGACCACGCAAACCCAACATTACACTTCACCTCATTCACAGGAGGACGTTGCCATTTAACTTCGAAAAGAGGTCTCTCCTCTTCCTCACCTTCTCTATCTCTATCCATAGCTTTACGGTTAGCAGCCAACCACTGTGTTTGCTCACTTACAGCTTTCTGTATTAATGCTTGTGCATCCAACACTTCATCCTTGAAGACTTTGTTATTTCTATTCTTCCATAGATTCCATATGATCCAATAGCTCAAGCTACGTAATTCCACAGACAGCCTTGTGTTCTTCTCTAATTGAAACAATGTGAACATATTTCCATAGATCGAATCACCAAAACTTACTAAAGATGCAGGGAGATGCGACATAGCCCAAGTTTGCCTTGCAAAAGGACAGTGAAACAAGATGTGGTTGATTGAATCAGTCCCATCATCACATAAGTAGCATTGATCGTCTAGTTTCAACCGTCTGCTATTCAAGCTGCTTGCCACGGCCACAGAACCTTTCAAGACTCTCCATAAAAACTGTTGTATTTTTGGTTGAGTCTTAGCTTTCCAGCAGTATCCATAGAGAGCATTTAGTGAGGGAGTCGATTCTGCTTCAACGAAAAGATCCGAGTGTTTCTCCTTACTGCTCAGACCATAACCTGATCTAACAGTATATATACCATTCTTAGACTCATTCCACACATAGAAGTCATCTCTTTCTACCACAGGCTGTGATCTCAACACTATTCTCACATCATTCGGCATGAGTAGTTCATGTAACTTCTCCACATTCCAGGTCTTCCTATCCTTATCAATGAGGCAGCTAACTTTAAGAGAAAGATCAAAGATCACTTCTCTACTATATGGTCGTCTCGGGATCTCATCCATAAGCCACGGGTCTTGCCATAATTTTGTAGCCTCTCCATTTCCAATCACCCTTCTCAGGCCTTTAACAAGCAGCTCTCGGCCATACACAATGTTCCTCCAAGCATAAGAAGGACGCACTCCTGCTGATGCATCCAAAACATGAGCTGTCGGATAGTATCTACTCTGAAAAAACTTCGCGAACAAAGAGTCTGGCTCATGTAACAATCTCCAAGCTTGTTTCGCGAGTAGCACTTGGTTAAAGCAAGCTAAATCTCGGAAACCCATACCTCCTAGAATCTTGGGCAAAGTCATCTTTTCCCATCCAATCCAATGAATCTTAGTTTGACCTTGTTGTGAATTCCACCAAAAATCCATCATCGCACTCGTGATTTTCTGACATAAGTTCACTGGTAGCTTAAAACACGACATAGCATACACTGGCATGGCCATAGTAACTGATTTCAACAAGACTTCTTTACCACCAAGAGATAAGTTTTTCGCATACTAACCATTTAAACGATTCCGGACTTTGTCGTTAATGTACGCCAATAATTCTTTTTAGGAGCCACTAAAACATTCAGGCAAACCCAAGTACTTGCCCAGACCACCTGTTTGCGTTATCTTTGTCCAATTATGAATCCAGGCTTTCATGTCATCCTTAACCCGGTCACCGAATGTAATCGTCGACTTCTCTACATTAATCAATTGTTCGGACAATACTTCATACTTCTCCATAACTTCTATGATGCCTTCCGTTTGTTCTCGCGATGCTTTACACACAAACAAAGTGTCGTCAGCAAATAACAGATTACTAATCCTCGGCCCTCTAACATCAAACTGAATCCCAGTAAGCTTGCGCTCCAGCCCAGCTTTGTTAACCAAGTATATCAAAGCTTCAGTGCATATCACGAATAAAAACGGGGACAATCGATCTCCTTGTCTGATGCCTCTCTCTGGCTTAAACAATCCAAACGGTTGCCCATTAATTAGGATCGAATAAGAAACAGAACATACACACTCCATTATCCATGTTGTCCACACTTCACTAAAGCCAAGTCCATCCAACATACGTTTAAGGAACCTCCACTCAACTCTATCGTATGCTTTCGACATATCCGTCTTAATTACCATAAAATTCTCTGAAATTTCATCAACCGTCTTCAAGCTATGAATGACCTCATGAGCGATCAAAATATTGTCTGATATCAATCTTTGAGAGACAAAAGCCGATTGAGTATTAGAAATAATACTCGGCAATAACGGTTTAAGTCTACTTGTGAGAATCTTCGAAAAAATCTTATACAAGACCGAGCAAAGACTAATTGGCCTTAGCTCTGTCATTCTCTTAGGAGGATGCACTTTCGGTAGTAATAGAATCTGTGTATGGTTCCACTTCTCATTCATCTTCCCCGTTACGAAAAAGCTTTTAACTTCACTAATGATTTGTTCCTTTATCGTGCTCCAAAATCTTTTGAGGAAGAAACCTGAAAACCCATCATGTCCCGGAGCACTATCTCCTTTGATGGAGAAAGCAGCTAGTCGAATCTCTTTGTCTTCCACTGGCCGCGTGAGCCTTAAGTTCATAGCTTCCGTCACCTTAACCGTCAGACCATCTAACATCTCCAGCTCACCATTTTGACTAGTAGACATGAACAATTTCTTATAATACCTCTCAGCTACCTCTGCTTTTCGGCTATCTAAGTCTTGAACCACACCCTCTTCATCCATAAGGAAGTTTAAAGCATTCTGAGCTCTCGTCGACTTAACTGCTGCATGAAAAAACTTTGAATTTCGATCACCATCTTTCAGCCATTTCTCACGAGAATTTTGACGCCAGTAGCTCTCTTCATCCTTGTAAGCCAGACCCAACAACTCTCTTAGTTTCTTAACTTGACTAAAACAAAGGTCAAGTCTGTTAAGCTCGACTTCAAGCTCTGCCCGTAATTACTTGATGCGCAAGAAAGAGTTTTGTCCTGACTCCTTTTTTCATCGACTCAGAGATCTTCTACAATTTGCCAAACACATTAACGAAGACGCAGCTCCTCTGTTTTTACCACTGTTCCATGCTGATATTACCACTTGCTTAACACTCGGATCATTTGCCCATCGTTTTTCAAATCTGAATTGTCCTCGAAAACAAGATTGTTCAACCGAAAAATTAACAAAGACAGGCTTGTGATCAGACCCAAATCTTTGTAAAAATCTCTGTTGAGCATTAGGAAACATCATCTTCCAAGCCGAGTTTCCAAAGCACCTATCAAGTTTGCTCTGAATCCATTTCTTACCTCTCACTCCACCCCATGTAAAACCGTTACCCTCACCATCCAACTCATGCATATCACAATTCTGAATCAGATTACGAAATGCTACGAAGGATGAATGGTGTCTCTGAGGCCCTCCTAACTTCTCCGAGTTATCTAGGATCTCATTGAAATCACCAACCATACACCAAGCTTCTTTACGATTAACTCCAATCCTTGTAATTCTCTCCCACACATCATGTCTGTATTTAATATCAGGATGACCATAAACACACGACATGAACCACTCTTTCCCCATTGAAGACACTTTCAAATCCACTAAGTTTTTATCTTCATAGAGAAAATCTAACGTCACAGACTCTTTCCAAAAGATCGCCAAACCACCACTAAGACCCACATGATCAACAATTCTCAAATTCTTGTAACCTAAACCATCGCAAATATGTGACACGTAACCAATAGCATTCTTCGTTTCCATGAGGAATAAAATATCGGGAAAATACTCTTTACGTATTTCCCGAAGATGCCGAATTGTCCAGGGATTCCCCAACCCTTGACAATTCCAGCTCAAAAAACCTATTGGGGAAGCAGCGGTTCCACATCGGGAACCACCGAATTTTCTGATTTTTTGAGAATCTTTGTGGGCGTGCCTTCCACTCCACCGGCCTTTCTCTTGGCTGCCATCGACTCCAAAACTTCACCATCTTTGATCACTGCCTTCTGATCAGCCGAAAGAATAGGTTTACTTTTCTGAGCTTTCCTCTTCCACGAAGACGGCCTTCCCCGTGGTTTCTTTGGTTTCGAAATAGTACCGGACAGAGCGGTTCCTACAAACCTCATCTGTGAACCCGTAGTACTATTAGAAATTGACTCAGAAGAGACCGAAATATTAACTTCATACATAACCTTATCTGAAGTTAATATCGGTAAATGAGCTGCGAAGGCATCCTTCATTAGCTTGTCAACCTTAAAAACATTATTCTCTGCTGGTTCAAAGTCATACACCACACCCTTTCCTTTTAGTAAATCAGAGGTTATTTGCACTGGAGTCTCTAATCGGAGCAGAGCTCTCTGTTCATCAAGTTTGTTTTCCAATTCTTTTAGCGAGTTTTTGATTCTAAGAATACGCGCATTCCTCTCTGTTGCATCTGCCACTTGAATGGATTGCCTTATCTCATCCAATACCTCTTTGTTAACACGATGCTTCCCTAATGTTTTGTCAAAACCTACTTGTTCTTCTGTCAGAATGCCAAAGAGAGGATCACCAGATTTCAGAACAGGGGATCTAGATTGACACTCGCTCTCAGACTCCTTTGACCCCACCGTAGCAGACGACTGCCCGTTATGAGGATTAAAGGGACATTTGAGCTTGTCATGTGTTAACCTTTGGCATTGGTAACACCGCTTCCTTACCTTCTCGTATTCAAAGCTAACTCTCACCATTTCGCCATCTGGGAATGTTATCTCCCTGTGATTTTTAAGAGGCTTGTTGACGTCAAATAAAATATGGACTCTAACAAAACCCTTGCTTTGAGGTTTGTTTGGGTCCCAAGCAACCATCTTAACCTCACCAACTAAACCAGCAATATCCTCGAAGGTCTCTACTGTGTGATAATTCACTGGTATGTTCCTCATTCTGATCCAAACGGGAGAATTGACAAGTAGTTCTCCGGAGGATCCGATACCCATCTTTCCATGGTTACACTCCAATCATCTTGAGTAATCACACCCTTCTCATGAACCGCCTCCAAATCATCATTCGATTTAAAAACAAACTGAAATCGATCCTTTGATAAAGCCACTCCATGGCATCTCCCTTGCATCCACCATCTTCCTGGCTTTTCAAAGATCACGTCTTTCATTGACTGCATATCAGGGTTAAGAAGTCTACCCATAATGCTTTTTTCATTCCTCGCAAAGGCATAAAATTCAGAACGTTTCTTCATCACATAGGGTTCTTCCTCCTCCAGAGACATTAGTTTCAACGCTTCATCAATGTTGTCCTTAGAGTTTTCTGTCATTCTCCCTCTAGTGAGCTTGACGGCGAAACAAAGATAAGAACACCTAGAACCCTAAATAAAACTCTCGAAAAAAGTACCTTAGATCCGGACGAAACCTGTAGATCTTAGGAAGATATTGGTAAAAAAAATAAGATTGTGGAAATATTCCAAAACCAAAGATCAAATCTTAACTCTCTGGTAAACAAAATCTCTAATCTTAAACAAGGCAAAGCCTCCTTTGCAACTAGAGAGGGTTGAGCGCCATGGAAGCTTTTATGAGAAAAGATTAATCTCATTGATTAAACTAGCTATATCATAAAACTCCATTTATTTTCCGATCATTTATTTTGGAAAAACTCTAAGGTTAAATGTGTTTATGTGGGAGAAAGACTATAATGGATGACATAATAGGAAGCGATATCTTGCAAGGGATGACAAAGTACTGAGAAAAATTGCAGGATGATTTGTAAATACGGTAAACAATCTTTTAAAGCTTTGTGGCATAGCACTCTCGACAGTTAGTTCGGGTTGGCCTACGGGCGAAGAGAGCGCCAGGGGTCCACAGAAGGATAAAAAAGGGTGTTATAAAGTCTGATACTTCAGTTTATAGAGAAAAAATATGAGGAGAGTTTAAAAGAATTGATTCGGCTACCTATGTCCGTCTTAGTCATTTATCATGATAGAACTTCAAAGCTAAGCGTGTTTGTGTTGGAATATAACTAGAATGAATGATTTATTGAAGTGATTTTAGATACTTTACGCATGATGACAAATCACGAAGAAAACCGTGTGGTAATTTACAACTTTTTTTAAGTCTCCTGAAACAGTGTTTCCGATCATTAAACATGGTAGACACGCATATTTAGGGAAAAGCATTAGAGTCTACGGAAAAGACCGACGGAATGTTACAGAAACACTGATAATTTATACTTTGTCATGAAAATGTTTATTGTTATATTTGTAGTTTAAAGAAGAATCAAAATCGAATAGATTCTTTCGAAAAAAGGCCTGACAACCGCTCCCTACTAATTTACAATATTATTATCAAGTACTTATAATTTGATGTCATCACGTAATCAATAGAAAAGCATATTAGGTTATATATCAATATCATACATTGTTATGTACGATTACTACATTTACCAAAATTAATTAAAACTTTGCATTATTTACTATTGAATAAAATGTTATTTATGACAGCATTACATCCAACGATGTAGAAGAACAAAATAATTAGTTGTCGTGTACGTCGAAACTATTTGCTTATACGCTGAGGGGCAAGTGTTCGAGTTTTTTATAGTAAGATTTTAGTCATGATCGATCGCTATGCATATTTTAAAGAGAAATTCTCTTAGATAGCACACTTTTGTGTTTTTTTGCCACATGTAGCATACAAGCCCAAAATTTCCAACCATAGCATATTTAACACACGGTATACTGAAAATGTCCCTGTCTAATTTTGGGTTAGGGTTTAGGATTTAAGGTTTAGGGTTTAGTGTTTAGGGTTTAGTGTTTAGGGGTAGGAAAAATGAGAACTCTAAGCCATATTTTAAAAATGATCAGGGGTAAAATGGTCATTCTAACATTTTAAAAATGCTACACGTGGAAAACCCAAAGCCACATGCTAAATGTGTCCAAAAAATGAGAAAGTGTGCTATATTTGAGAATTGCCCTATTTTAAATTGCAAGAAAATCGAATCTTCCATACATTTTAAAGATTAGATTGAATATCAATATTTAAAAGTTATTGAATATCTTCCGTTTCGCAAAAAATATCATTTTAAAACTTTTTTCGTTTCAAAATGAATAGCTTCATATGTTTCCAATGTAATTTTTTCACATTTAATAAAATTTTCTACCCATTTAAATAATCAATAGATTTTAATTTAAATTATTTACAATTAATTAGCTGTATATTAAATAAAGACAATCTAATACTCCCTCCGTTTCATTAAGATGAACGTTTTGGAGTTTTCACACCTATTAAGAAATCATTAATATATAATAATATATGTCTTGTTTTTTGTATAAAAAATAATTTCTTTAAGCTTTCAACCAATAGTTTTAATCAAAATTTTTTGATTTTAACACTTTATTATCATTTACTTTTGTAGACACGAACCTTCCGAATTGGCTCTCCATTCCGGGAGTTAGTTAATTTTTAATGTGTGGTTGACAAAAAAAAAACACTTTATTATCATTAACTACGTAGAAAACTTTAAAAATGTATCTTTGTAAAACAAATTTTTTTCTCAAAACTTTCATCTTTAAAGAACGGAGGGAGTAGTATATTTTAAAAATTTATTAATATGCGTTAAAGTGTTAAAACGACACTTATTATGAAATAGAGGGAATAAAAAATTATGGTGACACTGGTAACTGGTTCTACATAATAATAAACTGAACAATAACATTAAATTCATAATAAGCGTGTATGGCGAAAATTTGGGCGATAATAAGACGGTTGTTTAATCTCACCGTTCAGGCAACGGTTGAGGGTTGTCTTGCCGGAATTTGGGGTGATAATTGTTCACTGCACGATCTGGCTGAAATACCCATGATCTCCACTCACAGAGATCGTGATGCAGTTTTTAGAGTAAGAAACAAAGACTACTCCCAGTATAAAGATGAGGATTTGGAAGGGAACACTCAAGTTTTTTCTGAAATTCCTCTCAATCTCCTCTTTCCTCTTCGATTTTACAATATCTTGCTAAAGATGGGCGACAATCTTCGTCGGGCCGTACAAGATCTCGATCTGGGAATAGAAGATGCACCTTTCATCCTTCCGCAAGACGTTGTGTTCCAGGCTGCAGAAGAAAATCGATTTATCCTAATTGGCAGACTTGTAATGCCTCGTCGACAAAACCTTCGTGCGATCATCGCAAATCTCCCGCGACTCTGGGGATTACAAGGAATCGTTCGTGGCCGGATTGTGGAGGGTCGAAGATTTCAATTCATCTTCCCGTCGGAAGAATCCATGGAGACAGTTCTCAGACGAGGTCCATGGGCATATGTTGAGCGAATGTTGATTTTAGAAAGATGGACTCCATTGATGAATCCACTGGAGATGAATTTCATCAATTTATGGATCCAAATCAGAGGAATCCCTTTTCAGTTCATGAATCGGGAAGTTATTGCTCATATCGGAAGGGCTCTTGGGCAACTAATGGAAGTTGACTATGATGCAGCAATGGCAATACGTGTGGAATATGTTCGTGTTCAGGTTAACTGGGACGTGAACCAACCACTGCGTTTTCAGCGTCTCTTTCAATTCACTGCTGGTACAAACACTTTGCTCACTTTTCGATATGAGAGACTTCATGGGTTTTGTGAAGTTTGTGGCAGGCTGACCCATGACTCAGGCCGGTGCCTCATTCAAAATGGGGGAGAAGAAGAACCTGATGATGATGGTGACGATGGTCCAGATGGTGATAACAGAGAATACAGACAGCCACATCATGCTAATCAGGGAGTCATTATCAGGGAGATAGAGCCAGTAAACCAAACACATGACACATTACCAATTGAGGAAGATCCCTCCTTGATAGATGCAGTCATTGGAAACGAAGATGGGGACAATGAACTTGATGAACTGGACATTAAGGGTAAACAGATCATGACACAAGAAGAGGATTATCTCGACAACATGATGGAACTGTACTCTATCAAATCCAACACTGAGGGGGTAAACAGACCAAGTCTGAAAAGGAAATTGCCTGATAGATATCTGGATGAAGAGTACAAGCTGCGGATAATCGAAAAGGGAGAAGGCAGTGGTTCCAACCAAACAGATGATGAAAGAGGCGCGGTGGTCCCTAAACCACCACGTTTCCAATGATTACAACAGTTTGGAACTGTCAGGGTTATGGCATAGACCGGACAGTTCGACGCCTCAAGGAGATACGTAAAAAGTATCTCCCGGACATGGTATGCCTCTTGGAAACAAAGCAGCGGGATGACTACATCAGAGACCTATGTGCTGAGATAGGTTATGACTCGTGTTTTTCAGTTCCACCACAAGGTTATAGTGGAGGAATAGCTCTTCTTTGGAAGAAGTCAATTTCAGTTTAAGTCGGTTTTCATTCTCCAAATCTTGTAGATTGTACTATCAATATTAATGAAAGCAGTTTCTATTTTTCTTGTGTCTATGGGTTTCCGGATACAAAACAACGTCACCATCTCTGGGAAAGGCTTGAGAGAATGTTCACAACTCGACAAGGCCCTTGGGTAGTTGCAGGAGACTTCAATGAAATATTATCTAACAATGAAAAGAAAGGTGGACCGAAGAGACCACAATCAAGTTTCACTAACTTCCGCAAAATGATGGCTATATGTGATTTTCACGATCTCAAGTTTACTGGAAATAGATTTTCCTGGACAGGCAAACGCTATAAACATAATGTCAGTTGTTGTCTAGACCGAGTTATGGCAAACTCAGAATGGGCAGCACAATACCCCTCGGCTGAAATAGAGTTCCTCCCTTTTGAAGGTTCCGACCACAGGCCGGTAGTGTTAAGTCTGTCACCAATCATTGAAACTCGCAGAGGGAGTTTCAGATATGATAGCAATTTGGCCTCTGAAGCTGGTTTTCGATCTACTGTCCTAAACAGCTAGAAGAATACCTGCAATATGAATCAGTCGCTGGCTGCGAAACATCAGCGATG
>OVAN01010732.1:0-15424 GCA_900406275.1 Anastatica hierochuntica | reverse complement strand
AAACGGATCTGAAACGGATCCAAAACGGATCAGAAAATGAAATTGTTCTAACCAAAAAAATAAAAATAAAAAAAGGGCTAAGGATTCGATCCTTAAAACCCTTAATTAAGGATCGATCCGTAGCATAATCAATATATATAATATTTTTTTATTAGGTTTTGCATATGAATCCACGCTAAGGATTCATCCTTATAGAGCGATGGAGATGCTCTTATTCTTGGTTTAAATTTAATTAAAAAAAAAAAGGGAGACGGACAAAATTGTAAGTTTGGAGTATGTTGTTAGGGCATGTCCAATGGTGGTATCACCCATTAGAGTCCTTAAGATTTTTTTTTAAAATTTTTATTATTATTTTTTCTGATTTTTTTTACAAAAATTAATTCAGGAACTAATCTAGGCCGTCACGTGGCAGTGGAACCCGCGAATAGTAACAAGACTCCCCAAAGATCAGTCCTTAACTAAGAATTTTAATGATTGATTTGTGTTGAGATCTTTAACTATTTACATTATTTTATTAATATTTCTTAAGTATTCATGTGTTAAGGATCTCCATTAGAGATAGACTTTAGTTTCCTTTAGATAAAAAAGCTAGGATTGATAAAATAATTCTCAAATTTAATGATGCAATAAAGTATATATCAAAATAATATTTTTTTAAAAAATAGATCAACCGGTTTTTATATCTATTAAATGTGGATAAAAATCAGGTAGATATAAATAGCCGTTTATATTCATTTTAAACTCTGATCAAAATCCATCATAATTTGGCCAAAAATTTGATCGACATTTTCATTTACAGCTGAAAACACTTCAAAATTTTGTCACAACTACTGCATCTAACTGATTTCCAATGGATCTTTTGGTCCAAAACCAACTTGTTTTTCTCCAAAAGAGAATATTGTGCATCCACTAATAAAAAAAGTATTATAGCCACGACAAAATTGTGGCCATATGATCGAAATTTTTTTTCGTGGTTAAAACGTGACTATAACAATTTTTTCTACTATTGATTTTTTTTTTGAAAAAATAATTGAGCTTTGTTTGTTTTCAGTATAAATGGTTATTTGTAAATTTAAAAGTGAAATTTTCACAAACAATATCTAAATTAGTTAAGAAACACTGTAGTTAGTTAATTCTCAACAGTATGTTTAATATAAGCGTACTCGTCTACTTTACTAATTAATCATTTAATCTGTCAAATGATCTCTTCTTTGTAAAAAAACACGAATTATTATTATGATGATGTTATAAAATTATTGTCATGGACTTGAAATTTGTCAATAAGTTTGTGAATTCATTTCTTTGCTGTATATTCCTGACACGATTCATATGTATATATATATATATATATATGTATATATATAAGTAAACATTTAGTTCCAACTTTATTGGTTACATGACATATGAGTTATGATATTACATTACCTGCAAACGTACATTTGATCTTCAGTGGTATGACAGTACATTTGATCATGGTAGTTATGACATATGATATTAAATTCATATGTAAGAAATATCATCTCGCCTACCGTCATAGCGAGAAAACCTATCGCGCAATAAGACCATGAAAGGTTTTTAAACAATTTTTTAAGAGAAAAATGAATGTAATATTCATTTAATGGTAAAAGTTGTATCTTAAAACACTTAAATAAGAGCTTCCTTTTACATTGTTTTTGCGGATCCACGACACGTGGCGGTCCGCGATTGGTCATAATAGAATTTTTTTTTAAGAAAAAATCTGACGAAAAAAAAAAAATTGCATTGGAAATCGAGTTTTTGTAAGCTCTACAATGGAAATGCCCAAAAATATTATCTTTAATTACACTTTGTTAATGTTTCTAAAAAGGATTATATATAACCAAGCATATTGTACCAAGTTGCTTTCTTGAATAGTTATTGTACTAACAGTGAAACATGTAAATATAAGGGCACCCCCATCAAAGGTTTATGACGGGATTCACACTAAAACCAAGAAAAAAAACATTTCTCCCCATGAACTCCATCCCTCACAAACTCACTCAAACTCTCTCCCATGAACCTCTCCAACGAGGAGTTCGCCACGTGGCGACTCTTCATTGGCCAATTTTTTTTTTTTAACGAAAAAAAGAAAAAAAGAAAAAAATAAATTTTTTTTTGATGAACCCCAAGGAGTTCACCAATGGAAATGGCCTAATACCTAAAAAGAACTTATGAAGAAACAATTACTGAAGCATAGATGACAAAAGAAACAAACTTTATCAATTCTTTGCCCCTTAAACAATAATAGCTAAAACAGCCAAATTAAAAAAAAAAAGATTAAAATCTTTGTATTATTGCTACATTTTGGCTTTTCTCCAAATTAATAATATCAGATCTTCTCCTTCTTCACGGGAACCCTACCGTCGGTACCAGCTAGCATTGCGTACTTATCCTTTCTTGTGAAGTTGGTGCACTCAAAACCTAAGGTTGCTGCCAAAACCCTTTGTATGTGATTAGCCACCTCTATCGGCGATTTGCCTCCTTTACACGTCAGCTCCGTCGGAAGTTGTTTCAGGAACGTGATCTCGAATGTCGGAACCGGGTTCATGAACGCGAAGTAAGGATCAAGAAGCTTGTAGCCACGTGTGGTGGTACCATTAAACATGCTTTGTTTCGTGTTGATCGCCACGGGAACGATCCTGTCCGTGAGCTCGGCGAAGAGTGCACTAAACCGGAGGAGGAAAGGCTCACGGCAAGTGGTTCCCTCGGGACATATCACGAGGTCTCCTTCCTCCAACAGACGCTTGATGTTTGCTGCGTCTTTCTCGCGTTGACGAGTCAACGCAACGGCTTTGATTGGAGATATGAGCTCAGAGAATTTGCTGATGCTATAAGTGACGCAGCTGACTTTCCGGCCGAGGGCAACAGCTGTCACCACCGGGTCAAGGACTGTGCGGTGGTTGCAGACCAAGAGGTGGCCTGGTTGGCCTGGTTTCGGCGGCGGAGGAGGGTGGCCTTTGATGATTAGTTTGATTCCTGTGAGCTTGTAGTTATAACGGGCGATGCGCTCGGGTAACGGAATATTGGTGTAGACACGGATGAGAGATAGGAGGAAACCAATGGGAAGCCACAGAAGAGTTAAGAGAGCAACTAACGGCGTTGGACGTTGGACTAATCTGCCCTCGTGGAATATTATGGGGCTTAAGAGTTTGTTTCTTGGTAATGGATCGCATTTAGTACGTGGCACCATGTAACCCTCCTGTACTCAGTAATCAAAAACTTTTGTTATATAAAGTGAAGCACAAAAGTGGTTGTGATTTGTAGGAGCATGCATTTTTCATTTTTTTGTAAATATATAGAAGATGCGACTCCAAAGTAATCACGAGAGACACATGTGTATCATTAAATTTATTATTGGTTTGAAAAACATGTATGTAGGGTTGGCTACATATGTGTGCATAATAATTAATTAGCTAGCATAAGTGACTATAAATTTACAAAATGGGAGGAGAATGAAAAAGAACAAAAAGAGAAGAAGGTGATCACGTCCTTTACATGAGGTAAATATTTTGAAAAACGGCGAGGACTTTAGTCATTATTTTTGATTGAGAGTTTTCCAAATTCTCTAGAAAATTCCCATAAAATTTGTGTGTGTATATATGTTATTTAGAAATAACACCCATTTTTATATTTTACAAAAGAAAATCTTTTTAGTTATTTACCTAATTTTAGTATCACTTAGTGCTTGCTACTAGAAATTAAAAAGGAATAAAATATGATTGGCCAAAAAGCATTAGGAAGGATAGTAAACACAGCACAATTATATTGTTATACCATAAAAGTTGCACGTACGTCCTAGTTCCATCCACTATATATATACTCAAAATGTTGTATATAGTATTTAATGAGTTAGATAGCAATAAAAAGATAGGAAAAGGACATATAATAAAAACAAAACAAGAAGAAGAAGAGAAAAATGGCGGAACTAACCTTGCAAATGGACATGAACTCGTGGTCGGTTTTGCTATCGCCAAGCCCCAAATCAGGTAAATCACAAGAAACGCCACCAAACTCTTTCAAAACGACGTCACATTTGTTTTGGCCGACAAGGATACCGGGTTTTCCGGCGAACCCGGTAGCCCGACCCGATTTGGTGACCTCTAGTTCTGTGCCAAGAACTTTGTCGACTCCTAGAAACGTCTTCACGAACGGTTCGACCATGATCCGAGGACTCGCGGTTACTATGTAACGCTTCCCGAACGTGTTGAATATTCGCCACGTATCGGGTCTCACGTCCTCGGCGTAGAACCTTGGGAGAACGGAACGGGCCACGAGCTCGACATCTCGGATCTTGAGACCCGCGAAGGTTATAAAGATAAAGACGTTGATGGCTAGAGTCTCGGAGACAGAGAGGTACGTGAGATAAACGAACGGTACGGAAGCGAGTAGGATCAACGCGCGGAGTAAGCTCCCTGCCTCGAGGGCCACGAGGAAATAGTAAGGGAACGCGCTACGTGAGATCAGTAATGTCCCGTCTAGATCGGCCGCAACCGTTTGGTTGGAACGGTCCTTAATGTCGTAGGTTGATATCGGCTCGAAACGACGTCGCTTCTGATGAGCTCCCATCGGTAAATCAGCCGGGAAAAGGAGAGAGAGATGAAGATTTGGAAGGTGAGAATGATTATGGATTGGTGAATACTTTAAGGAGTGTTGTTTATATAAAGAAAGGCGAGAGAGAATGGGCATGATTTTGTTGTTGTGGTGGTTTGATATTAGTGTGCCAAAGAAACTTACGCATTGATTTTTCAACGGTAAAAGCAAGAAAAACACTTTTGTATCTGTGTGACTGTAACCGTTGGAATGTAAATTAATTAGTCAATCTTCCTAATACGTAAGGAAGTGATTTGGAGATACTAGTGGCCAAGAAAGTGGATATCAAAATTTGATTAATTTGGGAGAATAGTTAATTGCGAAGGAGTGGTTTGAGACGTGTGAAATAAGAGAAAAAGGAGAGTTAAAGTTGGTGAAGACCGACGACACCAATCTAGTTTTTTTTTTTTTTGGATAAACACTTTCTAAGAGTTATGAATCAGTAGTAATTCAATTTCATATGATTTTTTTTAGGAAAAGATGATTACAAAAATATAAGCATGAAATGTTTTCTAATATGCCTAAAATTCTACCTCAATTCTCTTAGTTTCGAAAATGAGTTTTTAAAGTCACTGAATTTTACTTATTTCGTGGCCAAAATAGCCATTTCATCTTAAAATATATCTGCACTTTAACAAATGCAAAAATGACTTTCATAACAAGCCAAAGAACAAAGAACTAAAAAAAAGGGTGAGCTAGAGTTTAATTTGGTTGAAACACAAATAGAGTACAAATAGAGTATTTTGTAGCCGAAGACACTTTGATCGAGTGGTGGCACCATTTTGATCTTTTGGGCACATGAGGTTCGATCAATGTGTCCCCAAGTGGGAATAAATGAGGCCATGTGGACCAACACAAAAATAGATATATAAATAATTACGGGACAATTCCACTAGATGCCATAATCTCAATTATGGTTTGCATAAATGCCAACCAGTTCATAAAATGTCCAACTATGCCATAACCTGTTGACATGAAATGACGATTCTGCCCACAAATCTTTTGTTCTTTTTTTATTCACATAAATTGGCATTTTTTTCGTGTACACAAGTCTATTAACGTGGATAAACCGAGAAGATAAACCTAAACCCCAAATTTTAAACATTAAACCCTTAAACTGTATATCCAAAAATAAATTCTAAACCCTATACACAATCCCAAATCCTAGACCTCCGTTAATAAACACTAAACCCTAAACCTTAAACCTCTAAACCGTATACCATATAATAAATTGTAAACTCTAAACCCTAAGCACTAAACCTTTAACTCTAAACGTTAAACGCTAAACCTTAAATCTTTAAACCCTAAAATAAACTATAAACCGTAAACTCCAAATTTTACACCCTTAATCGTAACGAAAATATAAATAGGGGTGAGCGTTTAGGTACCCATTCAGGTTTAATTTGGGTTTTGGGTTTTCGGGATCAGAGGTTTAGGTCTCGTACTTATAAACTTCAGTTCGAGTTCAGTTCAGATCTTTGCGGATTCAGTTCAGATTCATATACCCGTTTAAATTATGTAAAAAATGAAAAAGTTAAAATGAACAAAAAAGTTTCAAAAATACAAAAATACAAAATAAAAATAATGTACAACATATCAATTTAAAAATATATCATCCAATACCTAAAATTTATATGAAACTCGGTTTATTCGGGTATTTGGGTGAAGAAACGATAGATATTTTGAATATTTCTAATATTTTGAATTACTTTTATATGATTGGAATATTTTTCTCGGGTATTTTGGATAACTCGGAGTAATTTACGATTTTTTGGATATTAAACCTTAAAATATTTAATATATTTAAGTATATAATTATAGTTCAGATAATTTCGGGTATCCGAAATATTTCGGTTGAGGTCATATAAGGTTCTTTTTTTCGAGCATTGAAGTTTAGGATCCCTTCGAGTCTTTCATCAGATTCTGTTCGATACCGTTTTTCGGATGGATTCGATTTAAATTTTGGGTTTGGTTTTCCCACCCCTAGATATAACACTTGAGCATTGAAAAGAACGGACATTACAGTTTTAATTACTATTCTTTTTTTTGTCAACAACTTAAAATTAAACTGATTCGGTAATCTAAACCGGTAGCACAAAGCTTACATAAAACATAACATACGAAAGCTGGCGAGCACTACGTGCTAACCGATCCGCTTGAGTGTTAAAACCTTTCGAAATGTATGGTAGAGTAAAAGTAGTGAAACTCCCTTTAAGTGTCTTTATTTCCTCCAAATAGATGCAGAAAGTTGGCCACTTTTGAGGAGACTCCACCATCTTCACTAAACCGGTACTATCTGTTGCAAAAGCCACCGACGTTTGTTGATGAGAAAGCATACAGTGCATCGCCCAAAACAAAGCCTCTACTTCATCATACAGTGGTGTATGACTTCGACGAACATTCTTCGCCTCCATTAGTGCCTCTGTAGTCTCGCTCTGCAAAGAGTGCCACCCCATCCCCGAGTAGACAACATCTTCCTTCCAAGATCCATCAATACGACACGTGTGCACAGGACACAAAACGGATTCTGTAGGCGACAATGTGAGCCCCAACTCCGGATGCTCTATTGTCTTCTCCTCCGTCTCCGCATGAGCCGGCTCCCACAATTGTGGTGCTTCTCCCACAATTCGAAATTCACTCCGCTCAACAAGATCTTGTGAGCGATGTCAACCATATCCTTCTTCCTCACGTGTGCGTAGCTACCGAATGAGATGTAAAACCAGCTGATTTAGCTTTGAGCCATTGTGTGCAATCAGATTCACCCAAAGGTTCATTATCGAGGGGAGGGAGAGAGAGAGAGAGAGAGTAAAGATAGAAGGCTAAATTGACTTCACAAATTATGGCAGTTTGGATGGAAAAAAAATGAAAAATTGATGGCATTTCTGCACTATATTTTCGAATTTGATGGCTTTTTAATGATTTTCACAATAATTACTAAAATTTTGTTTTGTGTTATAGTAGGGATGCTAAACAAATTTAACAAACAAATCCAATTAATCAATACTATAATAATACAAATGTGCCTATACGTATTGACATTTAATTATTTTGAGGCATGATAGTTGACACATCATCAAAATTTAAAATTGATGAACCAATCAAACAAAATATAAATATTTATCATGTTTTATTTTCCAAATTTATACATAAGAATACACATCTTTCATATATTTTCATCTATCCATTTACTTGATATTAATTATATCAAAATAAAATCAGGGGGCCTATTGGATCAAGGATTTAGATTTATTTAGATATTTGCTAAACTTTAGAATTTTTGAAACAATTTAAAGACTTGAAATTATTATAATGAAATTGTATATACATATAGTTAAATTTTTAGGGTGGTTACAAGGAAATTTCCTTGACACTAAATAATTTTTTCATATGATTGTGACATTATATATAATCTTATATATTATTTGTGAAGTGAATTTGATTTAGATTAAAAGTTGAGATGATTGATTACAAAGCTATTATCAATGAATTAATGGTTAAAACTATTTTTTTAAAAGAAAATTGTAATAGTTAAAAAAAAGAAATGTTTTAAAAGGAAAACGTATTTGTATATAAATGTAAAACTTTTAATAGTTAATAATTTCTTTTTATATTTTGATATACGATAAATCTTACAATAAATTAAAAACTATTAGATTAATATCAACCAAATAATTCATTTGTTTTACACTACGTTTATTAAGATTTAAAAGTACTAAAAATTTCATTCACAAAAAGTTAGTCTTATTATCAAATAATTATATTTTATAATAAATAAATTAGAAACATAGCAGTTAGCTGGGTCGAATGCCAAAATTTGCAAAATAGTTTAGTGCTATGTAGAATATGTTAAATTGAACAACCCTGATTTAAACTATCTTATATATAATAAATTCTATCGTCTAAATTTAAAAATGATATGATTAGAATTTGAAAATAGAAAATTTTAAAATATTATATAAAAGTTTATATTTACTGTGGATAATAATTTTAAAAAGTAATATATATTATTGGGATTATCAATTTTGCTAATTCTGAAAATATTTATAAAAATTATGTGTCTGCGTACGATGCGGGCAACCAACTAATATATATTATGTCACAAGCATCGTATAAAAATATCTCTAGATGTTGTTCATTGTTTACGTGTAGATCTCAACTCATATATAATATTTTGGTTAGTTATGTATGTTGATAAAAAAACTTTAATTTTGTTTTGATATGTAAATCTCTGATAAATCTTTAATTTTAATAATTTCAACTGGAGTTATACAATTTAAAAGAAAAAAAAATGTTTCTTTCATAATTTTGATTGACTTTTCGTTTTCTAATTTTTTTTTTTGAAATTTTAGTTTTACTTTTTTGATTAATCTCAATTAATATAATTGTGAATATTGTTAAAACATATGAAAATAGATGAAATGCTCGAGTAGATAAAAACAAAAATACCAACATGAAAATGCTCTAAAGATGTAATTACATCCACCACATTATTTTTCTTTTAAATTTTGCTTAACGAAATATAATTTTTGAAGAGAAGAATATTTGTGATTTAAACTCTAATGATAAGCTTTTTACTTAAATTCTATTTTTTTTAAGGTTCAATCATGACAAATCAAATATTTCAGTTATGAAAGGAAATTAGGATAATGATATTATCACATTTCATTCGATTTAAGTGTAGATTTTGGAAGCACTTTCATCATTTAGTTGTCGCATTTAGATGTTTTACGATTAGTTTCGAGAGCATTTAGAAGTCTTGCATCTAGAATCCTTTAGGGTGTGAATTTGTACTTGCATTCTCCCTTCTTTACTCTTTTTCAGGTAATTGGATCAACAAACGGTAGAACAAAATCATCCGAGTCAAGAATCGAATGGAAAGACAAAAGAAAATGAAGAACAAAGTCTCAGCTATCCACTATAGCGATCCACGCACCCCTGCGCAGACAACTACAAAATTGGAGAGGTGCAGCGATCCATGCATAGCGATCTGAGCAGGTCGCTACACCTGGCAGGGAACTCGGAGCCACTCCAGCGATCCAATGTAGCGATCCACGTGATCCCTGCACATACAACTGCAATTCTGGAAGGACGCAGCGATCCACGCGTAGCGATCCGCGCAGGTCACTACACCTGACAGATAATCTGGATCCCCTCAGTGATCCAACGCAGCGATCCACGCTACCCATGCACATATAGCTGCGAGACTGGAAGAAAGTAGCGATCCGTGCGTAGCGATCTGCGCACTTGTGCTCAGGTCGCTGAAACCCTGAAATATAGTGAACCAAACCGGTTTTCCCCGGTTTAGTCAAACCAAATCCCTTTTTACTATAAAAACACAATTGGAGAACAAGAAAAACTCAAGCTTTATTGTGTGTTTTCTCTCTTTGATCTTGTTGAAACCTTATGAATCTTTACTCTTAAACTTTGTGGATTTGAGTAAAGTTCATAACTTTCTATCTTTTTCTTCTTTCTAATCATGTTTATGATCTTTATGCATGTTTTTACATGTTCTATGATTATGATTAGTGAATAGATCATTTTTGTGATTCATGGGTTGAGTAGATTAGATTAGATCTAAGTGCTTATTAGGTTGCTAAGGGTTTAATACTTGTAGATTCACATGATTAAAGAGTATTTAATGCTAGATTTGAAGTGATAAATCAAAATCTAGATCCTAGGAATTTCACACCCGGAAGGTGTTCGATGAAATTCCCAAGAGAACCTTATGATTGCTATTCAATCTTAGCCTATGGGAATAGTTATGTAATAGTGGATGTTTAGGCTTGTGTTTAATGGCTATTGATCCTTAAATTGCCATCGGGAGATTGGTCCAATTTTAGATCATTAGATGGATTAATTCCATGGGAATGGATTAATTGATTATTGCCTTGTCCTTGAATGGTGTGTTTGATTGGTTAGCCCTTGCATCTTACTATCATCTAGACTATCTAGTTGTTTGCTCAATTCATGAATTGCATGCTTTCATCTTTAATCTAAATTCTCTTATCTCTTCTTTGTTCTTGTCTTTGATTATTTTTCTTGTTTTGATTTGTTTAATTTCTAAAATCACTCCTCTTGATTAGTCTAGCTTAATTGAAGAAACTTATAGATTGAATGCGTTGATTTTTGCTCCTTGTGGATTCGATAATCCATTTACTATAACTACTAGCCTTAATCTTGAGGCTTAGGAGTTTAGTTTCGGGATTAAACTTGAAAGAATCAAAATTCCTTATCAAGTTTTTGGCGCCGTTGCCGGGGAGCAACAACATTAGCCATTTAGTTTTAGTTTCCTTGTTGAGACTAGACATTTTTACCTTTTTTGTTAAGTTACTAAATCTTGTTATTGTGTTTGTTCTGGTCGTATAGGTGTATGAACTTACGAAGCCATGGTCCAACCAACTTAACTCCGCAAGTAGAGGACATCCAACGTTTGGCAAGAGAGAGTACAAGAGCAAGAAGGAAAAGAGAAAGGCTTGAGCATTTGGAACGCTTAGGCATGGACAATCCTCACCGCATTGGGAACCATGGACACAATGTTGGTGATGATAATGAAGCTCAAGGAATCGGGGCTCATCATCGAGAGCACCCTAGACCTCAACCAAATGCACAAAGGATTAGTGCATATGATGAGCCTAACACAAGGAGGGTTATAACCGACATTCAACCGCCCGCGGTGGTGCCAAAATTTTTTGAGATTAAGCATAGTCTTATCAGTATGGTTCAAAACGCCAAATTCAATGGACTCCCGACAGAGAACCCACTTGACCATCTCGACCAATTCGAAAGGCTTGTTAAAACGGTAAAGATGAATGGTGTGAGTGAAGAAGTGATTAAAATGATATTGTTCCCTTTTTTATTGGTAGATGTGGCGGCTCAATGGGAGAAGAATATACCTTCGGATTTGGTATCCACATGGGCTCAAGTGGAGCGTGAGTTTATGACTAAGTTCTTCCCCAAACAAAGAACCGCCAAGATAAGAAACGACATCACAAGCTTTAAGCAAGGATGAAACGAATCCTTTTATGAAGCTTGGGAAAGATTAAAGTCTTATATTCGAGCATGCCCACATCACGGGGTTTCTAACGACGCTTTGTTGGGTATTTTCCATCGAGAGTGTTTAGAAAAGCATATAAGCTTTTTAGACACGACTAGTCAGGGAAGTTTTGCAAAACTAAGCGTCGAGGAGGCTGAAGCTTTGATTGAAGACCTCGCCCAAAGCGATCAAAGCTACGGGAAAGAATATGATAGGAGCTCCCAAGAAGAATCAAGGTACAAGGAGCTCAATGACAAGATAGATAAGCTCACAAGGTTGAACCAAAGGTCCGTGAGTATTATGGATCAAGTAGAAAGTAGTAAGGGATATGGTAATGAAGATGTAAAAGAGGATCAAGAAGATTTGTGCTATATTCATGGAGGATATTATCCTAGATCCTATAATCCGACTTTCAAGCCATGGAACAACAATCTTTCATACCGAAATCCAAATGTTGACAACCCTCAACATCAAAGCTACCCTACCCCAAAGGAACAACACCAAGACCAAAGGCAAGGCAACTTCCCACCCAAAATTCAAGCTCTTAAGAAATCCATCAAATTCTTCTCCTCAACAACCTCAAGACGATGAGACTAAGATGCTTTTGAAGCAAATTTTGGAAGGGCAAGGAAGAGTGAATGCGAGGATTGATGATGTATTGAGTGATTTGAATGCTAAGTTTGAACATCTCTCGGCACATGTCAAGACCTTGGACAACCAAGTGGAACAAATAGCTTCTTCTTCAAAGAGTTATGGAAAGGGAATTCTACCCGGAAAGCCAGAAGCACACCCCAAGGATTTTTATAATATGATGTTTGAGAATGTTGCTTTTGAGCATCATGGCGATGATGCAGTTAGTGAGATTGAGTCACTCCTTGGTTGCAAGGTTGATAAAGAAGGGGTCATCTACTATGATGAAGATATGACATCAATTGAGAAGGTTGATATTGGATATGTTGATGAGTATTGGTCATGACTCCATGTATTCCTAAGGAAGAGCTCATAATGAATAGTAGTGAGGCTTTGAGCAAATCAAAGCGAGAAGCTATGGATGCGTTTGGAGATCAAACTCNCTACCATATCCACAAAGGTTCATCAAACAACAACTTAAAGATTATTTTGAGCTTCCGGTACATAAGGTGGACATTGTCACTTCCGGATTAAAGGAGCTTGCTAGCAAAAACCCAAAACTTAAGGCTATGATAGAGGAATATGAGTTGCGAAAGAAAATCATTGAAGCATTAGCATAGAAGCATGGTGTGCTACCTCCTATGGACGAACCAAGAGTTCTCGAAAAAGTTTCGAAACTGGAGAAATTTGTGATCCCTTGCTTTCTAGAAGGGTTGTTTAAAGAAGAAGCTTTAGTAGACACCGGTGTAAGCGTTAATATGATTTCCTCCGACATAATTAGAAGGTTTGGGATCAAAGAGGCGATCAAGCCTACTTCTCCTATAGCTTTGAGTGATTCATCAATTAAGAAACCAATGGGAAAGCTCAAGGATTACCCCTTGAAGGTTGGAGATTACATGGTCCCTACAGACCTTGTTGTTGTTAAGATATCAGGTCCTGGAAAGTTCTCATTGCTATTAGGAACTCCATTCCTTGAAACCGTTGGGACATTGATTAACTTCAAGAAGAAGGAGGTCATTATTACCAACATTAACCCCGGAAAATCTTACAATATGATTGGTTCTCATGATGATTTTTGTGAGACAATAACTACTTTGAATGCTAAACAAGATCCGGTTGAGGAATTTGATTTATGCGATAGCCTTGAGTTGTTATTTGGGAGAGATGACCATAAAGAAAGCTGTCAAATTGCTTTAATGGTGGACTCCAAGAAGAAAAGAAGACCTCGAAAGGGCAAAGGCAAATGAAAACCACAACTAGTGGTTGACAATGAGACTATTTTCGAGAACTATGCTCTAGATCATTTATTTTCCGATAAGGAAGACTTCATCAAAAAGACACCGAGTGGGAAGAAGATTGAGCCTTCTATGCGGCTTATCCCAATTGACATTGAAGATGGTGTTATAGAGTACAAGATCAAGTGTAAATGTATCCCTAAGCCTTTCAAAAGAGTTAGGAGTGTGATCTCAATTGAGGTTATGGAACAAGATCCTAAGTGTTTTGACGAGATCATGGGACGGGTCATAAAGTTCGAGCTCGTGGACAAAGGAGTTAAGAGCCTCGGTGGTTCTCATTCCACCACCAATTAGTTCGCCAAAAAGATAATGTCAAGCTTAGAGACATTAAACAAGCGCACTTGAGAGACAATCCCATGAGTATCCTTTGTAAATACAAGTTTTAATCGCTTTTTACTTATCTCTTTCAATTGGATGAAGTTGGCTTATTTTGGTTGTTGATTTGCTTTGATAGCTCATGGTTAGAATTGCTAAGTCTAAATCTATCTTGTTGATTCATTGGTTGGACTTTCACTTAGAGTCACTTAGGGTCTCTTAAAAACAATGATAAAACTTTTTGGAAGAGAAGTAGATTTTGAGAATGCATGATAGTTTAGATTGATTTGTGAGCTAATCAATTGAAATGATGAGTTTGTTTGTCCCATAAGGCTAGCTCGATGTATTGAATGACTTTAATTCAACATAAGCATGAAAATGTCTTGTTTATACACTTGGTAGCTTAGTTGTTTTCTTGGGAGAATTTGAATGGTATATAAGCTAATTTGTAGTATTTTCTTATCGTAGGTACCAACTCTCAGTTCAATGATTCCAAGGTAACCTGTCTCTTTCACTTCATTGAATGAACTCCACTGATTCTCCTAATTTTTGATCTAAGGTACCTTTTCTATATCCATTGTATATACCTTTTTTCTTTCTATTTAGTTGTGGTTGTTGGGCTCCTTCACCGGATTTTTTTCATTCACCGAGACGGTGATGAGTAAGTCCGGGGGAGAAGAGGGTTGCTAATTTCCTTTCTTAGTTGTTTTGTCTCTATTTTTCTTTCCTTGAGTCTCATATAACTTATCATGCATTGTTAATATCTAAGGCATAGAAAAAACAAAAAAAATCGAAATTTTTTGAAAAATCTAAAAAGAATCATGTAGTTGCATTATCATTCTTGATAGGATCGAGTCTTAGAAATCATGTAGGAAGCATTTGCATAGAGGACAATGATTAAACCGTTTTGTAAGTGGACTATGTTTAGGGATTCAACCGAGACCCTTGTTAGAAGTAGTATGTAGCTTGAGCCTAGACGAAAAAATGGAAAATCCATAGCTAGAACTTCTCCTTTCGAAAGCACCTACCTTAGTAAAACCATCTTGATAATTCGCCTTGACTTTAATATTGACTTAATCTTTCATTATGAGCTTGAAACCTATCTCATAGTAATTAATGATATACTCGGGGTTTCTTCTCCATTTTTACCACACTTTGGCTAACCCGAGTAGCCGTTTTCACTTTTAAAACGGTTCCACACCTTGATCCTTCCCTTTTTTCTTCAAACCATTCATATGCTTCTTGTGTGAGATTCCTTTTTCTACATTGTCTCATGTGCAAAATATTGTAAGTATCTNTTTGGCTAACCCGAGTAGCCGTTTTCACTTTTAAAACGGTTCCACACCTTGATCCTTCCCTNCCTTTCGAAAGCACCTACCTTAGTAAAACCATCTTGATAATTCGCCTTGACTTTAATATTGACTTAATCTTTCATTATGAGCTTGAAACCTATCTCATAGTAATTAATGATATACTCGGGGTTTCTTCTCCATTTTTACCACACTTTGGCTAACCCGAGTAGCCGTTTTCACTTTTAAAACGG